>ML802142.1:178856-197954 GCA_009831015.1 Picea engelmannii | reverse complement strand
GTTTCTAGCTCATTAAGGAATTGTCTATTAATTGACCCTAGTTAATAAGCTCTCTTTCCTCATTTAATTGGTTGGTAAAACCTAAATGAAGTACCCCAATCATATACAACCCTAGGTTAAAATTAACAAGATGTTAAGGTCATGATTAATCTAGTAGTTCTCCCTCCTCGTTTGATTTTGTTTTGTCTCACCCTAGGCTTTCTTGATTTAGCCCTAAAATCAAGTGACAATTTGAGTCTCATTTCTTTCCCCATTAGTGTTGTGCACGTGCTTGGGTGGTCTTCCATCTCTTCCCTCATGCTAAGTGTGGTAGCATGACTTTGTTCCTTTGCTACATTTTAGCAACTCCACTTTGGAGTTCCCATGGTATGTTATCTAAGATAGCACCACTGACATGGTAGGTTATGTAGCTTCTCATGATCCTCATTCCAAACCTCATTGTTTGAATTCCCTCAAGGCCTCATCCGGTCCTAGAATTGCTACTTATGGCCTCATATCCCTCTCTACCAGGATGAATCTCATACCCCTATTGAAGAAGAAAGGAGAGAATCCCCTTGCACCTAAAAAATGGGTAGATAGTCCTTACTACACACCTGATGACATCTTTCTCTCAGGTGAGCCCATCTTCCTCTCTTCTAAGGAACCCTCTAAAGATGGATGGGATCCCTTCCCTTTTGTCCATCGAGTGGCCTCTTCACCTACTAGCTAAGGTTTAAGCCAATTTTGGGTGCCTCCTTTATCCATTCTTTGTCCTTGGACCACTTGAACATCAATGCTTCTACAATGGTCACACACACCTTGTGTTAGACACCAAAACATACAAGCCAAGTGTACATGCAACCATCAATTTTAACCTTGAAACTCTTCAAACATTGGCAAATGAAATATCAACATCCTTCCTAAGATTCCATTAGGGCCCCTACCTCAAACAAGAGTTCATACAACAACTCTCTCAATTATGAGCCAAGTCCTCATGATAACCATGATATAACACATCAAAAAAGTACACATCCCAACATATGTTCCACAACAAACACACATCCCAACAATTCCGCAAGGACAAGTATACACCCTAATAATTTTCCAACCACAAGGAAAAAAATACCTTCCAACCATTTCACAACCCCCTATACAAGTGTTCTCCAAACTATGACACCCTCTCGGGCTTCTATTATATAATCATTGGCATAATACTTCACAAAAATAGTATCACGTTTTAGGGGGCTGGACCCCAAGCATGAGTATCAACAACAACCTTCTCTTATTTAGTTTAGGACTCTTCCCTCAATGAAGTATGGAGAGTGGCAGTGGGTTACCCCCTCCTAACGACAATATGCCTCATTTTAGAAGACATCCTAACCCACACTTTAGTAACAGGAGAAAGCATGCATTAACAAATCCTTCCTTTGACAAATCTGTAGACAACATTTCACCCCCAAATTGAACAACATGGCTTCCGCCAAATCTACTAGAACTACTTAACTATGGGGGTATTGTTATAGAAAATCCTCGATGCCACTTGGAGGCTTGCACCATAGCTTGTTTCAAGTTCAACACCAATATCTTGATTAAACTCTTGACGTGCTCCATAATAGATGACACCCTTCACTAGTTTTACATCATCTTCTTGAAGGGTCGGTCCATGACCTCTACCTATTATTAGTCTAGTTCATCCATCACTTTGACATGCCTAGACTATATGACTTCGGTATGTTCATCTTCATGGGCCTCAAGCAAGAAGGGGAGGAAGCTTGTTCAACATTCATATGTCAATGGCATAAAGCTATGCACAATTTCACACTGGATATCCTTGAACATACTCTGTATGACATTTTCACGTGGGTCCTAAACTAAGAGAATATAAATAAAGTGTTTCTTGAAGGCCCTAAGTCAATAGAACATGCTATCAAACACCTCGTTCACATTGAAATGCCTACATAAAAGCTATTATGGGAGAAATGAAAAATTGAACATCCCAAGGTCCAAGTCTCAATAAAAATGTGATAGGCGACACAGTGACACAAATGCTCCTGCATAAAACTGAGACTCTAACCATCCTTCGCAACAAAGAAAAAGAGCATCCTAAAATAGCTACCTCAACCACTACCATGTGGTGCATGTAACACAAGCGAGACATGCACAATATTGAAGACTATTGAAAACTCAAAGAATTGAATGAGTAAAAAGGCCAAACTAACCAACCTTGCAAACAAAAAACCATTGCTCCATAAGAGAATGCTAGGGTTGGGATATACAAGGACCCCATGCCATACCACGACCCTCCTTCCAAGCGTTCTAAGAAGAAAACAAAGGATTCCTTAGAACCTACCTTTGATTCCTATGATAGAGAAGAAGAAGAGGTTTTGCTTCCTTACCCTAAGAAAAATTGGAAGGCTCCCATTGATCCTTCCTCTAGCTAGCCTCCCAAAGTTGTAAATAGAGTCCAAATGGTCCAAAAGGTATAGGAAAACCAGGATGCACGCCTTATTTAATTGAGTTTGTGATTGTTTCCTATCATGAAAGGGCACAGCCTATGTTGGATTCCTTACCTAATCTCATTGATCTAGATACCATCCTCCCTTCTCACTAGGTAGGTGTGTCTCTAGTCTAGATTATGCCAAAGCCACCCCTTAGCCTCATTGATGTTGAGGGTACCCTACCCTCTTATTTGATAGGACCCATTTTTTGGAACCAATAGAAAGCCTATAACTCTCATATTACTTCTCCTCCTTCCATAGTTTGAACCCTAGCTTCCTTATACCCCTCCTACACTTCCCTCATCTAGAGCCTCTCCTACCATGCTTCTCAAATGTCTTTAACGTACTTAGAATGTGCGTTGACCAAAGAGTTCACATTATTGAGACCCTGTTCAAGTTCCATTTTGAGCTTAGCCAAGCTCATTCCCCCCTCTCTTTCCTTTGACCTTTATAACATGCCCTCTACTAAAAAGAAGAAGGCCAACACAAGCAACTCATTTTTCATTGAGATGTGTTGCAATGATTCCATGATCAAACAAGTCATTATTGAATTGGATCCATCCTTAATATCATAGCGGTTCCTATCTACAATGATATTTGTGCCACCTGCTTCTCTCCTACTCCTTAGACCATCCAATATTTCAACATATCCATGACCAAACCTTTTGGAGTTATTGAGATCTCTTTATCCCTCAACCCTAAGATAATGAACACCCATTTTTCAGTACTTCAAGGAGACTTGGAGTACAACATCCTTTGTGGCCTTCCTCAGTGGGATGTGATGATTATTATCCCATGTACCTTCGCAAGCGAGCACTTGTCCTTCCATGAAGGAAAATATCGTTATGTTTGATATGATCCTGCTCCCTTCTCTTACCTCTCTAAAGCCACTTTTAAGATTTCCCCCTTGATTTATCTTGTCTAATCTCTTAGTTTCTTCTCCCTTTTCTCACCTTGAAATCTGCATGTCTAAGTTAGACTCATCCTTTATCCTTGCTCATTTCTTCTCCTTGGATGTGTGAGCATCCTCTAGGTGCCTCTTGCAGGTTCCCAATTTTGTCACCTTCCCACTTATCTGGACAAGCTTGGGGTAGTCTCCTCTTCCTCTCTCATGCCTAACCCTAGGCTCTTAAATAATAGGGGTATGGAAACTCTTTATCTTCAACTTCCCATTGGTGTTCTAAGATAGTTTGAGTAAGTTTCACAAGTTTTTCTTGCTTTAGTATGGATTTACTAAGTTGAATGAAGCCTTGTCCCAAATGGGACCTTTATGGGGCCAACTTGGATCTCTTGTGGTTGAACTCAACTTCCTCCTACTCTAACATAGCTCCCCACCTATTTGTCTTCTTTGTTATCTCCCCTTAGTTGTTGAGATGCACTCTAAGTATCCCCTTGTCTCCTTTATCTCACCTATTGGTTACTTTCACTCCTTGGTCACCTTCTAGGTGGTCTATTTCTACCTAAGCTATTATTTTGAGTAGGGCCCAACATGAGATGAATGCATCCTAGTGTGATCAATCACCATGATGTTCCTACAAGGAATTAGGTGAGGTTGTTGCATCATGTATACTATAACTATGGAATTTCCCTCTTGATCACATTCCTTACGTATTTCCTTTAATAGGTCTACCCTAGTGTCATCGCCTCTATCTCTTGCCTTTGCTAGGTCCTCTCTAGCATTGTTCCCATTCGTCATTTGCCTTTGCTAGGTCCACCCTACTGTTGTTTCCTCCCTTTTACCTATCAACTTATCTTTTTCCCTTTTCCCAAGAGTTAGTGTTGCTACCCCTTCTTTGCTCAGGGAAAGTTGCCAATGTCTACAATGTAGGTCCTCATTCCATTCTCACATGTGCCTACACCCCCAAATCTCATCTATAGGTATGTGCATGCATTGCTCTCTTACCCTTACAATTGCTAATTATTTCATTGTCTAGTGTCAGGATTGATCATGTTTTATTGCATGATTTAGTTATCATTTCACTAACATGATAGTTAGATTCTCTATTCGTTGTCCAATCTCTTCATTTATATTTCATAGTTTAATTACTATCATTCTTACATAGTAGTTAAGCTTACTTGGTCCCTTATCCCAACATTATTGCTTGACATACATCTTTTGCTTGTTTCCCTTTCTTTTATTTTGTTGGTTGCTTATGCGACATCATAAAATTACACAAGGCACCCTTGTAGCCCTACCTTGCACCAATGCTTGGGGCATATAAGGCTTCACATGTATTGTGCGATATAATGGCCTAATAGATGGAGTATTACCTTTCAAAATTAAGGCTCTATCTCACACTACAAGCCCCCCTCAACTACTCCCATGCATCTACTTACTTCTCTCCTTCCTTACAACTCATAATTAGTATTCCCATCTTACATATAATATTTCCTACCGGGGGGGGGCGTAAACTGTACCATACGAGATTCACACTTGGGTGCTTACATACAACAATCCATGTGGAGGTGCATTGTGTTGTCCTTATGCTGCATACATATGCGACCTGCCTAGTGATGATAATATACCTCTCAATAACTACTCTAATCTTATAGATCACATTCCTAGAGCCCCCCTCACTTTGGGCAAGATGTGGCACCTCTTTGGGATGTCTACCACTTAGGTGTCTTCCACCCTTTGGTCTTTATCTGTTGTTCACTAGTTTAACTCACTTCCATCCTTGGTGTACCCATTTAGGGTATTTCCTAACTTCATGGGTCTAAGTGGGGGCGAAAACTCCTTGGTTGGTTTCATGGTCACTGAGGACGCCTCATGTTGGGTCCATAACAATGCAAAATCGTTTTTTGTGCTTGCTATTTATGGAGTCAATTTTAGTCAAACCTTTCAAACCTTGCTTGATCTCTTTGTAGAAAATGTACCTCAAGGTTCATTGGAGTACCATGAATGTGAACTCATAAAACACCTAATAAAGAGTACTTTTGGGCCTAAAAACTAGTGACACATAGTCAACATTTGTGATATATAAGTTTTGTATGATCGGGGCTCTCCAATGGCTAATACAATGTTCACCTACACCTTGAGGTTAGTCCCTTATCGATTCATATCATTCAATTCCTCTTTGTAAATGATCTTTCACTATATTGGATTCTTCTATATTTCAAAACCCTAGTTTGTAGTTACACACTCAGATTAGTGATCAAAATCCTTCCACCTCTCTCAAACCCTTGGGTTTCTTGCACTTGTCATCTCAAGAACCTCTACAAGGATCTCTTGTGGCTAGCTTAGTTCCAAGCTTGCGGGTTTGATTGGTTCATCCTAGGGCATGCTCATTGGATTAGTTCCAATCTAGTGTATTTCCCTCCTCCTTTGCTTCTCTTTTGCCTCACCTTAGGATTCCTTGGTTTAATCTTAAAATCGAGTAGCAACTTACATCCATGCACTCATGTTACGTGTGGTAGGATGAATATGTTCATTCATGCAAAACAAGGGGAAACATCATAGTAGTTGCAACATGAAAGTAACCCTAAGGCATATGTCCCAAAGATTATATGGTAACATATTTGAAAATTTTTGGGCTTCACATCTATATGGAAATCCCCAATAACATGAATATAGGATGATGGCCTACAAATATGTCATCAATGTCAATTGGGTGTAGCTCAAGTGTTGTGAGGAAAAGTTGTTACCCTCTCCACCCGGGTGCAAATGTCACTTTGTGACATGTATGCTCTTAGTGAGTTGATTGTTAAATAGTTATAAATGATCTCTTCATGAGTTGTTGACATGGTCTTGCACCTTGAAGAATCTAGGGTTTACCATGGATACCGTCCTCGAAATAAGGGGAAGTTCCTAGGCTAATTTCCTCGAGATATGATACCTAGAAAAAAACACGGCATCAACATTTTGCATAAGATAATAAAAAGAAGGAAAATTTTCAACAACTTAGTCTATTGAGCAGAGATAGAAAGGAAAAACAATAAAAGTTTAAATCATTTTATTATATTTCTTAAAGGTACCACAATCTTTGGAATATATATCAAATAAAAATGCATGGCGTAACTAAAGAGGAGAATCTCCTAAACTAACATTATGTGAAGTTGTGAGAGCCTCCTCCTAGGAAACCTCATGAGATCCCCCCTCTTCCCTAAAATATCAAAATAACTAGATGTATGATGATTCCAAT
Source organism: Picea engelmannii (assembly GCA_009831015.1). Lineage (NCBI taxonomy): Eukaryota > Viridiplantae > Streptophyta > Pinopsida > Pinales > Pinaceae > Picea > Picea engelmannii. The sequence goes on along the minus strand of ML802142.1, from coordinate 191,335 downwards.
GCCACCATAATAGCAGTTGTAACCATGTGTGTGTGTGTGTGTGTGTAAAGACACACACATCACTACCATAAATAAATTTAAAGAGACATTATGGTGCAATGAAGAAATAGAGAATAATACAAAGTTAACATATTATAAAGAGATCATTAACCCCAAGTTAGAAAATCAAAATTATATTTATACTATAGTTATCTTAAAAAATAAAATTAATTTTTATCTCAAATATTTTCGATCATAGAATAAAATGATAAGACAAATCAATTAGTTTCTTATCAATTTTCTTAAAGTTCGATAGACCAAAGATTCCCCTCTCTTTGAGGGGATATCCAAATGGAAAACAATGTCAACCACCAACCATAAGAGTGATTAGTAACTCTAAGGGACTCAATTGAATTGGAACTTGTGGCCTCCTCATTCGCAAGATGCCTTTGGTGGATGGTTGAACGATTGAGCTAACACTTGGGGCTATGTGTTTCTATGTATTATAAGGAAAACCCTCCTAATACTTTCCTATGATTCATGGATGGTAACCGAGGTACACTATTATTATAGATTATGATGCCTAACCCCAATGGGAACAAGTGAATCAAACCCATGACCTCCCAAATGTGAGAGGAGCCATTTCTAGTTTTAGATCACTCGAGGTAGCCCTTAGGGCTCACACACACACACACACTCCCAAATGTGAGAGGAGCTATGTCTAACTTTATATCACTTGAGGTAGCCCTTGGGGCTTACACACACACACACACGTGCGGGGGTGGGTGGGTAGGGGGGGGGGTTTAATTAGCTCAACTTGTTGTCACCAATGTAGTTAGGCATTTGGCTAGTTCCATATATTGGCACATTTAGTTATTTATGTAATCACATTTTATGCACCCATGGTAGGATAAGCTTAGTTAGTTATCAACTTGGCGTGACTTGTCCTTCCTACCCTTGTGGAGATATTGGTGATACATTCACATATTTTGTGATGTTTTCTAAATATATAATGCATATTACATTAGATATGGATTGTACTCATTGAATACTTTATTTTGTTAGTGGAACAATGCTCATTCATTCATCAATTTTCTGATCAATGTGCTTGCATTTGTCTCTTGATCTTAGATGGATTTCATAGCCAAATTCCACATGTGCTGGTAGTGCCCACTTAAGATCCCCCTGTTGGCATACTTACTTATACTGAGAGGGGGGTGAATCGATATAAGACTAATTTTTCTTTTCTTACAATATTTATCAATGCGTGACTTTACCAACTATAACAGTTAATGATAAACAAACAACCATACAATCCATTGTACACATAGATTTAACGTGGAAACCCAAATGGGGAAAAACCACAAAACAATTATTTTGTAAGATTATGTAGGCACTAACCTATTGTTACAATGTTTGTAGGAACCGACCTGCAAGAGACACCAATCCCCTCTTCTGAGCACCAACTTAGTACTATGTTTGCAGGCACCCAACTATAGGAGACACCAATCCCCTTGGTCGAGCACCAACTCAACACTTCCTGTAGGAACCAACCTACAATTGTATTATTTGCAGGCACCGACCTCCAAGAGACACCAATCCCCTTAGTTAAGCACCAACTAAGCAAAGCTTGTAGGTGCTAACCTACAACTTCTATATCTATAGATACCAAACTGCAGGAAACACCAATCTCCTCAAGATGCCAATAGTACTATATTGCCTCTTTCCTTCAAGCCTTCACATGTACATGTTGAAATGTTGTAACTTCAAAGAATATTCTAATTATATTTGAGTTATTATCTTATAGATCAAATCTGCTTTTGTGGATTGATCATGTCGGGTCTTGTATAAGACCAAATCCCCTTTTGTGGATTGGTCAAACAACATTTATATGGTGGTATTTGTAAAGTCGACCCCTAGAGTTTATAAAGTGGTTTTAACCACTCTTGGAAGAAGTTGTCCCTACTAAGTGAAGAGACATAACCCTAGCACCTCCTCACTAGTATTTATAAGTGAGGATGGCACCTCATTTGTTCACTCACTCACTCACACTTCTAGTGCACATATTTTGGAGGAAGTTGCAGTTGCAAGAAGGAGAAGAGAGGTGCATGCTCAATCCTAGATTATTCTTGGTGGTTTTGTCTTAGTCTTGGCATTATTTTGGAGATCTATTATTGAGGAAGTTTTTGTTGGGTTTTCTCCCACATGAGGGTTTCACAGGTTAACATGTTGTGTACCTTGTGATTGTGTTTCTTACAATGATCCTCTTTATGCTGTTATTCTGGAAATGCATTGATAACCTAATAACAACTCTAAATTTAACATGGTATTAGAGCTTGACTGAATAGAGCACCTTTCTCTGGGTATCTAAAAATGTCATTGTTGTCATACAATAAAATTAGGGCTTTTTATTGGAGAGGAATCTCTAACTAAAAACCATCTAGGGAAGTGCACCCTACCCTAGCGCATCCTTTGGCAGCTTGAGCACACCTTTTAGATGGACAAATTCTCTGAAAAGTCAAACCCTAGTTTTGACTGGTACTCGAAAACCAAAAAACCAGGAAACAAGAACCAGTACCAGAAGTACTAGTCCAGATTTGCGCAGGTCAAATTTCAAGGGGTAAAACTTGGAATTTTTGGAAACAATCAGCTCCAGCCAACTCACCTCAGCCCAACACATCTCCTGGTAAGTTCAAATTCATTTTTTGAACACTTTCATTTTCTGGTCATTTTCCTAGCTCCAAGTCAAGATGTCTGCAAGCACCAAGCTTGTTGACAAGTTAGAAGGTGTTGAAAACTTTGTGCCTGGAAGTACATAATTGGACTCATTCTTGAAGAGAATGACCTTGAAAAATTCATAAAAGAAAATGTATCGGAACCCAAAGAAGATGTACCCAAAGCAAAGTACAAGAAGGATATGGTTAGGGCCAAAAGAATAATTGCAGATTCCATTAAAGATCACTTGAGCCCCCAAGTGTCTTCTAAGAATACTCCAAAAGATATGTTTGATGCGCTAACCAGAATTTATAAAGGAAAGAACATCAACTGAAAGATGAACTTGAGAACCCAACTCAATAATACAAAGATGCAGAAAGGAGAAACAATTCAAGACTATTTCTCTAGGGTTACTCATTTCAAAGAACAATTAGAAGCAATTGGAGACAACTTGGATGAAGATGAACTCATCATGACAACTCTTAATGGTCTCACAAGACCTTGGGATGCCTTCATCCAAACTATCAGTGCAAGAAAAGAGAAACTCCAATTTGACAGTCAATGGGAAGAATGTGTTCAAGAAGAAGCAAGAGTGGCCCACCGAGAAGCCGTACTATTAAGGGATGAATATCAATCCCTAGATGCTCATGCTAAAGGAGGAAAGAAAAGGTCTCATTTCCAAAAGGAGTCCCACCTTCATAAAGAACTTCACTCCCCAAAGAGATTCACCCACTTTCATAATGAATCTCACCCTCCAAGGAGATTCCAGAAATATCATAAGGGTCAAAGAAAAGAAAAAGATTTCTCCTCTTATCAATGTTATCATTGTGATAAGATGGGACACATTGCTAAGAATTGTCCTACCAAAAGGGAAGAATACAAGAAGAGAAATAAAAAAAGACATTATGCCCATGCAACTGAAGATGATGAGCCACCCACGAAGTTGACTAAAGAAGAGATTGAAGATTCTGTTTTATTTTCCACCCTCTCAAGATTTGTGACACCTGGAGAGGATACTTGGCTCATAGATAGTGGTTCCTCTAAGCACATGACAGGACAAAAATACATTCTCTCTATCCTTACAGAAAAGGACTTTCCCCCAGAAAGTTTCACTCGGAGATGATTATCAGTACCCTATCAAAGGAATGGGAGAATCCACCTACAACTTGATTCAAGGACTTTGACGAGAATGAAGGATGTACTTTATATACTAGGTTTGAAAAATAACTTACTTTCTATCTCATCTTTAGATAAGAAAGGTTTCAATGTTGCACTCATAGATGGTGAAGTTCTTATGTGGCCTAAAGGAAAAACCATAGAAGATGCAATTGTTATTGGAACGGAAGAAGGTGGTTTGTACAAGTTAAAAGGTCACTCAGGTGTAGCCTTGACTCACTCCACTGAGATTCCTTGTGAACTTTGGCATAGAAGACTAGATCACATCAACTACAAAGCCTTACCATATGTAAGCAAGGTAGTTACAGGTTTACCATAATTTAAGGTTGATCATGAAGGTGTATGGAAGGGATGTGCACAAGGAAAGAACATAAAAAATCCTTTCCCAAAGAGAAACAATAAAGCAGAAGGAATCTTGGAGCTCATCCACTCAGATGTATGCGGTCCAATGCCATCAACCTCTCTAAGCGGGTATGTATACTATTTATCATTTATTGATTATTACTCTCATAAGACTTGGGTTTATTTCTTGAAATCAAAAGATGAAGTACTCAGAAAGTTCAAGGAATTCAAAGCCTTGGTAGAAAACCTCTTTGAAAGAAAAATCAAGATACTCAGGTCAGATAATGGAGGCGAGTATACCTCAAATGAATTTTGAAGCTTTTGCAGAGATGTCAGGATTAAGAGGGAGCTCACCACTCCCTATAATCCTTAACAAAATGGTGTAGCAGGAAGAAAGAATAGAACAATTATGGAAGCAGTGAAGACTATGATTCACGATCAAGATCTTCCAATGTATTTGTGGCATGAAACAACAAGAAAAACAGTTTATGTCCAAAATAGAATATCCCATAGTGCACTTAGATTCAAAATCCTCAAAGAAATGTTCTCCGGAAAGAAGCCAGAAGTAAGCTATCTAAAAATATTTGGTTGTCCAGTGTTTGTACACATTCTGAAAGAAAGGAGAACTAAGTTGGACCCTTCAGGGAAGAAGGGGATATTTGTTGGATACTGTGAGGTCTCTAAGGCATTCATAATTTACATACCAGGTTACCATCATATTGAGATCATCATAGATGTAACCTTTGATGAAGACGAAACACTCAAGAGATCAAGGAAATGCCAACTTGAATAAGTATTTGAAGAAGAACATGTAGCTCCTAGAGTTGCAGAACTGGTGAAGGAAGTTATAGTTACTCCTGATTATGACATTCCAGAAGATCATGATATGATAGAATCTCAAGAACCTCCCCATATGACAATATTTCACAAGAGAAAACCAGCTTGGGTAAGGGAACTTATTCAAGAAGCACATAAGTATGGTGCCCTGGAAGGAACCATGAGACAAAGCAAGAAACCTAAGCCACTCTCCAGTTATATGGCCATGATGTGTGATCTCATAGAAAAGGAACCCACTTGCTTTGAAGAATCCATTTAGAAGAAAGAATGGGTGAATTCCATGATAGAATAATACCGGTCCATTATAAAGAATGATGTATGGGAAGTAGTTCTGAGGCGAAAGAACAAAGATGTGGTATCTTCCAAATGGATATAAAAGATAAAATGTGCAACAGATGGAAGTATTGAAAAACATAAAGAAAGATTTGTGGCTCATAGTTTTTCTCAAAAGGAAGGTATTGATTATCAAGAGACGTTTTCTCCCGTAGCTAGATACACTTATATCAAAACCATCATAGCTCTTGCAGCCAAAATGAAGTGGAAGTTACACTAGATGGATGTGAAAACAACCCTCTTAAGTGGTGTTATTGAAGAAGAAGTGTATATAGAACAAACACAAGGGTTTGAAGTTGAACATAAAAAGACTCATGTCTATAGGTTGAAGAAATATCTGTACGGGTTGAAGTAAGCTCCTAGAGCTTGGTTGATTCGAAATGATCTTTTAAGACTATGGTTGAGTTTTAAAACATGAGTTCATTAACCAATTATGAATTAATGAAAAAATCATAAAATAGTGAGATATCATAGCAGCCATAATAAGAAATGCATATTTGAAAGTAAGCACAAAGAATCAACAAGCCATAATATCAAAATTGTTAACGGAGTTTGACAAGATTGCCTACGTCTCCGGGCCCTTGTCTCAGTGGGTGAGACTTTCTTATTTCTATTCAATGCTTCAAAAGTACATCAGAAAAGTGTCAAATGGATTAAAAACTGGTCTGGCTATGTTCTTCTTGACCTTAAGAAGCCAACACAACTAACGACACTGAAAATGGTTGAGCGTAGCTCCCAGAATTTTCCCACAAAGTTCCCCTCCTCACTGTCTTCCCTACATAAAAATGGCTTTGGCTTCACAATTCTACAACATTTATCATGTTATGAACCTCTCCAAGGTTTCCAATAACCCCTGGTTTATATATATTTGAAGTGGGCATCAACGTCCCAACTTCCTCCCAATATTTGGCCTCAAATCGAGCTCCAGATCTCCCAAAAATGGCCAAAATCCATTAAAAACAAGTTAATGATAAAAAAAAAATCATATAATATAGTTCAAAACCCAAATTTAGGCAAATATTGGGCGCAACCCCTGATTCTCGGGCTTTTGATCACATGCGTGCCTCCATATGGCCTTAGGATGGGCTGATGCACTGGTCTTTAGCTTCGGTCTTCAATGTGTTGGTCATATGTAGGCCATGTGGCCCTCTCCCTAAGCTTCACGCGCCCTCCAACAGTTGCTAGCTCCTGGTTCTGTGGGTTGGCATGTAACCATGTCCTATTCGGTCGGGCTAGTCCCCCGCCGACCGAGCTTTACCCCCAAACCTCTGACAGATTCATAACAAAACCAAAGTCCGTCGCATAGGGGTTAAGACCCAACTAGTAGCTCGACTGGTCCGCCCGCTTCCCCGAATTCGCTAGCGCCCACAGAGGTCATGGGTTCGATTCCTCGGGAGGTTATAACAATTTTTTTTAGCCAACATAGGCAAAATCTGGGGTGCCATGTGGCACCCTCTGATTGGGCCACATGTCACCGTGTCATTGGTCAATACCATAAGTCACCAACACAGTCAACGTACAACCAACGTGTCATGTCATCGTCGTACAACCCATTTAGGTGCCATGTCAACTTTCATACAACCTAGTCACCTGCCACATCACCTTTCATACAACCACATCAACATCCATACATCCATGTCACTTGTCATGTCAACATCCGTACAGACCAACTATTGTCTGTACTGCCACGTGTCAGCCTGCCATTGGGACATGTCATGTACATACTGCCACGTGTCATCCGTACAGTTCCACATGTCAAATATGTACAGGTGCCAACTCAGCCCAAAAATGTCGATTTTGAGTGATACGTGTCACCTCCTGGTGATGCCACGTCAACATGATGACGTACAGTGCCACGTGTCAAATCCGTACAAGTGCTAACTCAGCCCAAAAATGTTGATTTTGAGTGACATGTGTCACCTCCTGGTGATGCCATATCAACATGATGACGTCACATGTCGTATTGTTTATGCTAGTAGTATGAGATGTTGACTTTGACCAGTTGACTCTTTTGCCTATTTGGGAAATCAGTCAGAACGCGATAACTTTCGCATACGACATCCATTTGCAAAAAAAATTATATGTACGGAATCAATGCGATGAGACGGATGCAATGGCGTTGGTTTTGTCCGATTCCAAGAACTTTGATTTTTAGGCCTTCCTGGATCCATTTTGGATCATGCCTCCCCATTAAGACCTTTTGGTCCTCCAAAAGGGTATTAACTTGTCATCAAGTGTGGGATAGGCCACCCCACTTGTTCTTTGTCTTGAAACTCTATCCCGTGCACCTGTCTCATCAAGATCAATTGAAAAAAAACCATGACAACTGACAACATATTGTTAGCCACCTGTACTCTTTCACATCTTACTGAAGCCACTACCATCCATGCTGAAAACATTGGCAGCGATAACATAAAAAATATGACTGAAAATGCGCTAATATGTTTGTATTACTTGCACAACATTAGCTTATATTGAAGCAAAGTATGATTGAACTTCCATTCTACCACCATCTCATGTTCATTCTTAAGATCAATTGCTTGATTTGGCACAATTATAGGTGTGTTGCTTGCATTAACTGTCTTCCTTAATTGTTCCATTGTTTGAAGAGATTGATTTTCTTTTAAGTGATGAGCATGTATAACATATTCATTGTCTTCTTTAGTTAAGTGATATTGATTATGTTCCCTGTAGAAGATTGCTTTGTGATCATACAAATAAGGACTGCATAAGACCATTCCACATTCATTGAGTGGCAGCACATCACACGTTACCTTATCCACAAACTTTGATGAAATTGCAAACTTTAAAGTGCTTTGCTTTGTTATGTGCAATTTATGATTGTTGCTTATCCACTATCTATCAATGCATCGATCTTAGTGTGTTTCATGATCACCCTTATGTGAAACAATTTGCATCTAGAATCATATCCATCACCAATTTTACCTGTCAAACCAACTGCTGTGATCTTAGTCTCATCACCTGAATCATAGCCCAAGTCTGTTGGTCATGTTGCTGCTGCAACTGTTTGCCTCCCTTTCCTTTCTTTGAACTACTTTGGTCTCTTCTTTAGATGCAATTGCCAACAATGGTCATCATCATGCCATTCTTTCTTGCAATGTTTGAAAGAGAGCTTATATTCCCTTCTTGTCATTGAATTTTCTTTCTTTCCATTCCCCTTTCTTTTGTCCTCTTTCCTCAAAGACAATTCCCTTGATACACCAACTCCTATTTTCCCCGCTTCAATGTATGTTGCTTGAACATAAATCTCATCAAGATTAGTAGGTCCAAACATAAATACAATGTTACGAATATGTGCAGGTAAACCTCCTATATACTTCATAAGAGTTTCTTGGGTATGTAATGGAATGTTTAACATTAATACCATCTTGTGAAACTCATCTGTGTATTCTTGCGCTGTTTGTCCCTTTCTTAGTTTAAGACCTTGCCATTCAATTAAAGCCTTATCTTTATAACCCAAAGGATAAAATTTCTTTCTAAGTGCAAAAACAAAATCTTGCCATGATGGAAATACATTACCCACTTGTTGCGTGCCATTTTGCAACTTGTTTTTCTACCAGATGAGTGTTGTGCCTACAAGACAAAGCGATGCCAACTTGATTTGGGTTGCCTCATCCTTGATTTGTTGCACACTGCAATAAACTTCCATCTGTCTGACCCAGTTATCAAGCCTCTCTGCATTGACTTCACTGTCATACATGGGTAATTCAAATTTCACATCAAGCTTAAGTAAAGGCATATCATGTTTATGTTTATGGGAATGTTTTCTTGCGGTGGATTTTGAACTTGTACTTGAAGAAGATGTTAGGGACCTAACCCCTTACGTAGGTAGAATAATATATTCCGATGTAATAAAGGTCAATATTAATAAGACCTATCAATAAGGAAGAATAAGTCCAATGTAAGAAGACCTAATAGAAGCTTCCGCTTCTAGAAGGATCTTCCTCTAGATGGTTCTTTTGATAGACATATTTAGTATAAATAAGAGTCGAGGGTATGATAAATTTTGTCTTGGATATTATTGTAATAGAGATCTGCTCTGCTGTAGGTTCCCCCCTCAAAGAGGCAAGTGAACATTGCTCTCAGTAATCAAAGTGCACTTTCTGGTGTTATTCTGGTATCATTTTGGCATTATTGTGGTGTTGTTATGGTTATATTGTTGTTCATCTGCCGTTTCTAGCTATTTATTTATGTTCTGCATACTTTTTATATCTGGAATATTACAAGTGGTATCAGAGCACCTTCCTCGACAAAAAATTGTGGGTTAATTTTTTTCCAGGGTAGAGACGTATTCCAACGTCTTTAAGCTACATAGATATGTCGTTACACGCATAAACCCGCGGTCGGGGATTCATACACGCATGAAATACAAGTGGTACTTAAGCGCACATTTGTTGGCCACCCTTGTAATCCCTTCGAGTGGTAGCGCATCAGACAACACCTGTATACGGATCGTCCTAGATCTCCTCAAGCCCTCCATAGATAAACGGATCGCTCGCTTGACTGCTATAATGCCACTGAGAACAATACTCGGGAAGATACTTTCTAGTACCTGGGTAGTCAGGTAGTACGACTAAGGGCACAGTCTAGCCTCCTTAGTTGCTACCCTGAGATATTGGGCTAAGTGCTACTATTGGACCCCGCACGTATATCAGAGAGCTATAGCACAGGGAAAACTCTTGTCTGTAGAACCCTTAAATACCTAACCTTTGGGGATAGAAACAAAAACATAACAAACAAGATCTATTTCCACGTAACCGTGTCTCCTGCATTCTAGTTGCCAAATTACTACACATTTCTTCATGTTAAGCATTTGGGCATTTCATCACTACAGTATTCTTCAGATCGGAGTATAACTCCGCAGGTGTAAAAAAGAAAAAGAAAAAAGAGAGTCTGGATCATGTTGGCACCATTATTTGAAACATATTCCATTGGATTTCTCTCTTCACCCTTATCACATTCATACCTATCATTTTTCAACAATTTTTTTTTATGTGTGACCCCACCCGCCCCTTTTCGGTTCCCTCGTCATCATGGCCCATACCCATAGCCAAGACTTGGAAGCTCGCTTCAATACCTTGCACTCTAATTTCACAGAGATCCAACAATAAGTGAGATAGCTTAGTGCCAATATTGCCACCATCAATAAAAACATGCATTCCTCCATCGCCGCCTCAATCAAGGAACTCAAAAAAGACCTCAAACAAGACATTAATACCCAGCTTGAATCTGTCGCTACGATGATCTACACCAAGATGCATATCCCTACAGATCCTCCCTTGTCTGACCCACCTTTGCATACCGAAGGTGAAACTTCCTCTGATTCCCAGAATTTTCAGCCCCATCACTTTCAACGTGACCTATGCCTTCCATGTGTGGATGTGACCAAATTTGATGGCTTAGATCCTACTGGTTGGGTAACTCAAATGGAACATTATTTCTCTTTGTACGACATAACAGATGAGTTGGCCAAAATCTGGTATGGTGTTCTCCATCTAGATCAAGAACGTTGGCAATGGAGAAAAAATGCTTGCCAAGGGCATGTTGCTTGGACACACTTTGTGGCAGAGCTTTATGAATGCTTTGACAACAACACCAACCATTTAGGCCGTTTGACAAAGTTGAAACAATCTGTCACCGTGGAAGACTTTATAGCTGCTTTTGAGCGACTGGCTTTTCATACAGAGGGCACGTCTGATGCTTTTTTTTTTTCCGAGAATGTTTTATTAGTGGCCTCAAGGATGAAATTTGTGCCCATGTCCTCATGGCTCGGCCTCAGAGTTGGGTGGAGGCTACTAAAATAACTAAGGAAGCACAACATGTTGTCTCTTCTCAAAATTGTAAACCCTCCTTTATTCCTCGCACTAAACCAGTAAATCCCACTCCTCCTACTCCACCAAAGATCCAAAAATTGACCAAGGCCGAAATGGTTGAACGCTAACTCAAAGGCCTATGTTATAATTGTGATGACAAATATTTTTCAGGACACAAGTGTAAGGGACAAAATATTTTTATGGAAATCTCGGAGGATGTTTCAGAAGAGGATATTGAGGCTCCCCTTGTGTCCGAGTCACCTGAACCCACCGACATAATCCCTCCCTCAGACCCTCCCGAAGTAGAACCGGTCATTTCCCTAAATTCTCTCACTAGCTTCTCTGCTCCCCAAACCTTGAAGCTAATTTGTTACATCAAGCATAGGAAGGTCATCATTCTTGTCGATAGTGGAAGCACCCATAATTTTATTCATCGTTGCATTGCCCAAGAAACTAATTGCTATATCTGTGCAGTCAATAATTTCCATATCATGATTTCCAATGGCAGGTCCATGAAATGTGGAGGGCGTTGTGAAAATGTGCGTCTCCAAATTGGTGATTAGCACCTGAAATCTCATATGTTTTCTATCGATATGGGCAGTTGTGACATTGTGTTGGGTGAAGAATGGCTAAGGAATTTGGGTCCCATTCTCATGGATTTTAAGGAATTGTTATCCCCGATATCTAGGGATAACTAGGAGATCATGTCTCGAGGCCCACATGGTCCTAGACATGGAGTACCGAGAGCAGGAGCAACTTGAGCATGGCCCGCGAGGGCCCATCTTTCTTCTCAGCCAACTTTGTCCTGTCAGCAGTACCAGCTTCCATCACTACCGGCTTGGGCTTGCATCAGAGAGGACTCTTGCTCCATGAGGTAATTGGTCCAAGGTATCATGGTATGTGTCATGTTTGATCATTATGACCTTCTTATATATGCATTAGGTTCCTTTCATTTCAGATAACTGCTTGGATCTTACACTAATCCACTTGACCACTGTTGGGGTGATTGATGGGGTAGCTTAGCAAGTTGGTATTCATGGGTTTTGGTTAGCCACCAAGGGGGGTTTGCAGATCCATCGTCCGCTCCCACCATCTTATCACTTTTTCATCTTATATCCCGCTCATCCATCCCATTTCCCTAGTCTGGCCATTAGGATGACCTTCCAGGGTACATCTTGTCTTGTGGGAAGAAGGGGCTAAAGGCCCAGGGGGTAAAAGCAACTGGTAAAAGATAAAAGCCATAGGAAAATGAAAACCTAGAGA
>ML802142.1:161982-174365 GCA_009831015.1 Picea engelmannii | reverse complement strand
ATATCTCTATGGATTTTATTGTAGGCTTACCTAAATCAGACATTAAATCAATCATCATGGTGGTAGTTGATCGTCTTTCCAAGTATGATCATTTCTGTGCTCTTCAACACCCATTTACAACATCCACTATGGCTCAAATTTTCATGGATTAGGTCTTCAAGCTTCATGGCATGCTGCATTCTATTGTTTCTGATCGTGACCCAACTTTCACTAGCAAATTTTGGCAAGAACTATTCAACCTACAAGGCACCCAATTGCATCTCAACATAGCTTATCATCCCCATATTGATGGTCAAACTAAAGTTGTCAACAAGTGTTTGGAAAAATATTTGAGGTTTTTGCCTCAGAAAAGCAAAATCAATGGGCTCAATGGTTACCACTAGCTCAATGGTGGTACAACACTTCGTACCATACAACTACCTGCATGACTCCTTTTGAAGCGGTATATGAACAAAATCCACCTTCAGTTCTCTCATATTTTCTAGTTGTCTTGAAGGTCCAAGTGGTTGACCAAACGCTTACAGTTCGAGAGGCTATTCTCCGTACCCTCAAAGAGAATTTGGTCATCACCTAGAATCACATGAAGCAACAAGCAGATCAAGGTCGCTCTGAACGTCAATTTGCAGAAGCGGATCAAGTGTTTCTTCAACTGCAACCTTACAAGCAAAATTCCCTCAAGGCTGACCATTGTCAGAAACTGGCGCCCAAATTTTATGGTCCTTATATTATTCTCAAGCGTGTGGGACTGGTGGCCTATCAGTTATCTTTGCCCAATCATTCTAAGCTCCATCCTATTTTTCATGTTTCCTGCTTAAAGAAGGTGATTGGAACTAAGTGCCAAACTCAAACCAACCTTCCCAAGTAGGATGAAGAAGGCTCCATTTGGATACAACCACAAGCAGTTTTGGACCAGCGTGAGTGTCGTCTGCATCAACAAACCATTAATGAAGTGTTAGTCCAGTGGAAAGATACAACTCCAACAGATGCCACTTGGGAACCAACTACCATTCTGCAACAATTTCCACATCTCAAGCCTTGAGGACAAGGTTGTTTTTAAGGGGGAGGGCATGTTAGGGACCTAACCCCTCATATAGGTAGAATAATATATTCCGATGTAATAAAGGTAAATATTAATAAGGCCTATCAATAAGGAAGAATAATTCCAATGTAAGAAGATCGAACATAAGCTTTTGCTTCTAGAAGGATCTTCCTCTAGATGTTTCTTTTGATAGACATATTTAGTATAAATAGGAGTCGAGGGTATGAGAACTTTTGTCTTGGATATTATTGTAATAGAGCTCTACTCTGCTGGAGGTTTCCCCCTCGAAGAGGCAAGTGAACATTGCTCTTAGTCATCAAAGTGCTATTTCTGGTGTTATTTTGGTATCATTTTGGTATTATTGTGGTGTTTTTCTGGTTATATTGTTGTTCATTTGTCGTTTCTAGCTATTTATTTTTGTTTTGCATATTTTTTATATCTGGAATATTACAGAAGAAGAAGTTGATGGATAAGAAGGAGGTGAAGGAGGAGTTTTAGGAGGATCCTCTCCTTCTTCACTTTTGCCTTTTGAAGATTCACCTAGAATTGGTCTCTTCCACTCCAAGTAATCATCATATAAAACCTTTACCATCTCTGACATGGTGAAGAAAGTATTTTGAAACTCTATCTCGTTATGAGAAAGTCCCTCTCCTGATGCCATCTTCTCACTTTGAGAAGTCCTCTTTCTCGATCCAATCTCAAGATCCTCTTCAAAAACCTCACCTTCACCATGACTCAACTTTTCCCTGGTAATCATGCAAACTCAAAAACCAATTGTCAACTTGCTCTGATACCACTTGATCCGAAATGATCTTTTAAGACTATGGTTGAGTTTTAAAACATGAGTTCATTAACCAATTATGAATTGATGAAAGAAGCATAAAATATTGAGATATCATAGTAGCCATAATAAGAAATGTAGATCTTAAAGAAAGCACAAAGAACCATCAAACCATAACAACAAAATTGTTAACGGAGTTCGGCAAGATTGCCTACGTCTCTGGGCCTTTATCTCAGTGGGTGAGGCTTTCTTATTTCTCTTCAATGCTTCAAAAGTACATCAGAAAAGTGTCAAATGGATTACAAACTGATTTGGTTGTGTTCTTCTCGACCTCAAGAACCCAACACAACTGACGACACTGAAAACGGTTGAGCGTAGCTCCCGGAATTGGCCCACAAAGTTCCCCTCCTCAATGGATTCCCTGCATAAAAATGGCTTTCGCTTCACAATTCTACAACATTTATCCTATTCTGAACCTTTCTAAGGATACCAAGAACCCATGGTTTATATATATTTGAAGTGGGCATCAACCTCGCATCTTCCTCCCAAGATTTGGCCTCAAATCAGGCTCCAGATCTCCCAAAAATGGCCAAAATTCATTAAAAACAAGCTAATAATCCAAAAAATATCATATAATATAGTTCAAAAATCCAAATTTGGGCAAATATTGGGCGTAGCTCCCGATTGTTGGGCTCCTGGTCACATGCGCGCCTCCATATGGCCTTGGGATGGGCTGGCGCACTGGTATTTATCCCTGGTCTTCAGTGTGCTAGTCATATGCAGGCCATGTCGCGTTGTCCCTAAGCTCCACGCACCCTCCAACAATTGCTAGTTCCTATTTCTATGGGCCGACATGTAACCGTGGCTTGGTTGGTTGGGCTAGCCCCCTGTCGACCGGGCTTTACCCCCCAAACCTACGACAGACTCGTAACAAAACCGAAGTCCATCGCATAGGGGTTAAGACCCAACTAGTAGCCCGACTGGTCCACCCGCTTCCATGAAGTTGCTAGCGCCCACAGAGTTCACGGGTTCGATTCTCGGGAGGTTGGAACAAATTTTTTTAGCTGACATAGGCAAAATCCTGGGTGCCACATGACACCCTCTGATTGGGCAATGTGTCACCTTATGATTGGTCCGTACCATACAGTCACTAGCACAGTCATCATACAGTCAATGTGCCACATCATCGCTGTACATCCCATTCAGCTGCCATATCATATTTTGTACAATCCAGTCACCTGCCACGTCACTTGCCATACAACCGTGTGTCGTACCCTGTCAGCATCCCTATAGCCACATCACTTGCCACATCAACATCCATATAGACCAGTTGTTGTCCGTACTCCCACATGTCAGCGTGCCATTGGGCCTTGTCATGTATGGACTGCCACGTGTCAAATCCGTACAAGTGCCAAATCAACCCAAAAATGTTGATTTTGAGTGACACGTGTCACCTCCTAGTGATGCCATGTCAGCATGATGTCACCTATCGTATTGTTGACGTCAACAGTAAGAACTGTTGACTTTGACCAATTAACTTTTTTGCATGTTTGGGAAATCGGTTAGAACGCGATAACTTTCACATACAATATCCATTTGTGAAAAAAATTATATCGCTGGAATCAATGCGACGAGACAAACGCAATGGCGCTGCTTTTGTTCGATTGTGAGAAATTTGATTTTTAGGTCTTCCTAGATCCATTTTGGATCATTGGTATGGCATAATTGATAGTTTCCTGACGAGCTTGGGCTTTACCAAGAGTAAAGCTGAGTCTAACCTTTACTTCAAGGTTATGAATGGTGAGTCAGTTATATTCCTATTGTATGTGGATGACTTATTCTTAACAGGAGAAGAAAAGCTCATCATAGATTGTAAGAAGAAGCTCGCTGCAGAATTTGAGAAGAAAGACCTAGGCCTGATGCATTATTTCTTAGGTCTTGAAGTTTGGTAGAGCCCAAAGAATATCTTCCTTAACCAAGGGAAGTATGCAATTGAAATACTAAAGAGGTTTGACATGTTGTAATGTAAATCCATGAACGCACCCATGGAAACAAAGTTGAAGCTCTTGGTTGATGCTACTTTATATAGACAGATCATTGGTTCGTTTATGTATTTGATGAATACCATGCCAGATATATGCTTTGTTTTGAACACCTTGAGTGAGTATCTGGTAGAGCCTAGACATGTTCACCTTGTAGCTGCAAAGCATGTGATGAGATACCTTAAGGGTACATTGGATTATGGTCTCTGTTACACTGGAGATCATGACTTCAGACTATATGGCTATACTAATTCAGATTGGGCTGGAAATGATTCTGATAGAAAGAGCACTTCAGGATGTTTTTTCAGTCTAGGGTCAGCCATGACTTCATGGAAAAGCATGAAGCAATCCAGTAGTGCTCTCAGCATGATAGAAGTGGAATACATTGCTACATGTTCCGCCGGTTGTGAAGCCATATGGCTTCGAAAGTTGTTGACGGGTCTATTTGATCTGGAGATGGAAGCCATCATGATTCTATGTGATAACTAGAGTTGCATGAAGATGACGGAGAACCCAGTATTTCGTGACAAGTCGAAGCACATAGAGATTCGATATCACTACATTTGTGATATGGTGCAGAGGGGAGCTGTAAAGCTCCAATATGTTGGCACATATGAGCAGGTTGCATATATGTTGACCAAGCCTCTATATCGTGTGAAGTTTGAGTACTTCTTAGACAAGCTTGGTGTTGTTTGAAAGGACCTCCCTCGAAAGGGGGAGTGATGCTGATGATACTATGGTATCTTGGCCAACAATGGGTAGCTCCGTTAGGATTTTATATCCTAGGTTATTGATCATCCCTGGACAAATCTTGAAGGTCCGGTAAGGACGGTTTGTCAAAGTACGTGTGTATGTATATGCTAGCTATGGTTAGTAGTGGTAGCTCCATTAGAATTTTATATCCTAGGGAATCTTTTGATTCTTGGGTAGATCCCGAAGGTCCGGTAAGGATAATCTGTCAGAGTACCATGTGGTAGCTTGTTAGGATTTTATATTCTAGGGAATATTATGATTCCTAGGCAGATCTCGAAGGTTCAGTAAGAACGGTCTGTCAGAGTAGCACAAAATGTTGTTGTTGCACCTGCCTCATTCTGTTGCTATATGATGATGATGTTGTTGTCTCAGCCTCGTGTTGATGATGTTATTTTTCAACCTCACACTGTTGATGATGTTGTTGTTTCAGCCTCGTGTTGTTGATGATGTTGTTGTATCAACTTCATGTTGTTGATGATGGTGTACTAACCTTAGGTTGGTGATATTGTTATTTTAGCGTTATGCTAATTTATGTTGATGTTTCAAATTCATGCAGATCATAATGATGATGCTATTCCAACTCCATGTTGTGAACAATGATGATATTGATGATGAGAAAAACTTTTGATGATTTGTAGATATCCCAGTCAATGTTCCAGATGCTGATGATGTTACTCCCCTCTCTCTCTCTCTTGATGATGTTGTATTGGGTTGTGTTAGTAGAATACCCTTCTTGTTAAGGGGGAGTGTTGAAATATTGTAACTTCAAAGAATATTCTAATTAAATTTGAGTTATTATCTTATAGATCAAATCCCATTTTGTGGATTGATCATGTCGGGTCTTGTATAAGACCAAATCCCCTTTTGTGGATTGGTCAAACCATATTTATATGGTGGTATTTTTAAAGTCGTCCCCTAGGGTTTATAAAGTGGTTTTAACCACTCTTGGAAGAAGTTGGCCCTACTAAGTGAAGAGACATAACCCTAGCACCTCCTCACTAGTATTTATAAGTAAGGATGGCGCCTCATTTGTTCACTAACTCACTCACACTTGTAGTGCGCATCTTTTGGAGGAAGTTGTAGTTGCAAGAAGGAGAAGAGAGGCCCATGCTCAGTCCTAGATTATTCTTGGTGGTTTTGTCTTAATCTTGACATTGTATTGGCAATCTATTATTGAGGAATTTTTTGCTGGGTTTTCTCCCCCATGAGGGTTTCCCAAGTTAAAATGATGTGTACCTTGTGATTGTGTTTCTTTTAGTGACCATGTTTATGTTGTTATTCTGGAAATGTATTGATAACCTAATAACAACTCTAAATTTAAGAGTACAAATATGCTACTCTATCTCTGTTGTCATAGGAATTTTCACTAGTTTACAATCTACATGATTTCAGATGTTCTTTAGACCTTGCACCTCCCAGCCGCCCTTAGACATTTACATTATATTCTCTTCCATGCTCTGGCTTCCTCGGACCTCAGAGCCTTAGAGATTCTCACCACTTACTCGACTTCACCTCTACACTTATCCATTCACACACTTGAAGATGATTTGGGCATTGTGGTTTATAGACTCCATCCTCTCATGGATTTGTCCACATACCCCAAAAAATATGTCCATGGGGTTGGCTCTAAATCATTTGAGTTTCCTCGAAATCGAGCCGTATGGAATCCTTTTCAACTGGTCCCAAATTCCTCTTAATTTTCATGTTGTCTGCTCACTAGACAGACCATAAACCTTGATGCTCAACAACCGTCTATTTTAATCCCCAATTCAATCTCAACTGTCAATCTTTTCATTTCCTACCAAAGCACGCAATACACCCTCAATGCTAAACAACCGTTGGATCGAGTTTAGGATTAACCATCAACAATTGATCTGTTCTTTTCCCACCAAAATAAGCAACACGACCTCAACACTCAACCACCGTCCGATCTAGACTCTGATTCAATCTCAACCATCGATCTATTCTGCATTCCACTGATATTAGGACCACTGGGATATCATGCCATTAGGCTATTGGGCTCATTCAAATCTGTTATGGTATGGAACCTTTCCCACGAAACCGTGTTACCGGGCCACTGGGCTCACAATCTTCAACTCTAAGGCTTTAACCTTAATTGCACAACAACCGTCCGATCTAGACCTTGGATTGATCTCGATCGTTGATCCAGTTTTCTGTATATCGGGTCTATCAGGTCTACCGGGTCACCAACCCACTGGCTCCCCAGGATATTGGACTACTGGGCCCCTGGGATTTAACACTTCACAACACCAACAAACTCCCAGTATCTGATATGACATGGCACCAATATGTTCCCTGACACATGATCTCCACGTGGAATTTCATACACATGTGTTGTATGATGCGGCACTAACACGTGACTACTAACATCATCACATCCTTTGGCTATTGTTCATACACCATGCTGACTCAACACTAATATAGGACTTGACACGTGGCATTTTCCTGACTTCTTACGTGGCATTTGTCATGACATTGACGTAGCAATGCCACTGCCCCACTGGGTCACCGGGGGTATCGGCCTATCGGTCCCAAGAACTTTAACTCCATGCACTATATTTCAATCTTCCGATATCCTGTATGGAACCATGTCTCTCCATGTTCTGCCAGGTCCATCAGCCTACCGAGCCACTATGATGACGTGGCTCTTACATGGAAAATAACAAGGACTCTCTCTAATGTGGCACTAATTTCATTGGACGCGTGGCGTTGGTGTGGCATCTAAGCTTTCCCACTGGGCATTGGGCCCTTAGGACTTCAATATTGCACCGACGCTCCATCCTATTGATATTCAATATGGAAATATCAGATCACTGGGGCAATGGGACCACCGCGGTATCGAGCCATTAGGACCTCGACAATTTATCAATGGAACAATCCTCCAATATCGGATATATGATATGTACTAGGCCCCAATCCTTTGATCTTGGCCATTGATCTTCGAGAATCAGCGGTTAGAATTTAACCGTCTCCGGGTCCATAGTTCTTCACAACAAAATTAATGCCTTGCGCAGGGTTCCGTAGCTCATTGATTTTCATTCAACTAATGTAATTTCGCTTTTGCAATATAAAACTTTTGAAATTAATTCTCCTGATGCATGTGGAATAGGTCCCCTATCTCTGTTTTCTGCGATCTGGTTTATTGGACCTGAAACCTCCTTTTCCAAACTCAATACATGCCCATGCTTCTTCTACACTCTCGAATTTCTTGTTGCTCCTCGATCTCGTCCTTTATTTGCAAGGTCATCTCCTATAGCGTCCAATCTCCATTTTCTTCAACTCTATGCAGCTCAAAATCATTCTAGTTGTCTTGTTCTTGCATAATAAACTTTCATAGCTCTTGCAAAATCTCAAGAAGGCAAATCACCTACATAGATGTGTTAGAAAAACAGGATCGTGGAGCAATAAAATAAAAAAAATGCATGAATAAAACACAGAAGATACACAATACAATAGAGACACAGATATACGTGGTTCACCTAGTGTGGGCTACGTCCACCAGAGAAATTGCCAGGTCCTTTCTTTTTATTATCCAGGAAAATGAAGGGATACAACCTACAACTCAACCATTGTAACTTCCTCTTCTTTATCTCGCAGTCTCCTCTCTCAGAATACAATAATCACACCCATACATAGCCGCAATACAATTCTCTCATAAAAGAGGGTTGCCTTCCAGGGAAAAAAAAACCCCTAAAATAACTTCTACCATTAGATCTGCGACCTCATAATGAACAGTCCAGATTGACTTCGAAATTACAATATTTTATGAGGAAAATTTTCCCAATATTTTGCTTTGGGGGCGTTGCCCTGAATCCCCCACCAGGGGGGGGGATACAAGGGGAAAGCCCCCCCTTTAGGGAATGGGGTCCAAGCACGATTGAAACAAACCTCTGAATCAAGAAGATAATCAGGCTCCACAACCAACAAGATGCTCATCATCACACATGGGTATTCTATAATTTCTTTTTTATTCGAATTCCTTGGTCTGCTTCTTTAACTTAAATTTGACAACAAAAGCTCATAAATTTGTAGAGACATTCATAGTCTCCCCCCTATCATTGACAATAGTCAGTCTCCCCCTGCTTGTGTCATCAATGACATCCATGATTGTCACAATCATTTCTTCCTTTGACATCAATGACAACATAATTTCCAAGACCCCCCTAGGTAAGGGACACTAGTCTACGCCTATAGGTTTACTAGGGATGCCATCCACACATGTGAGAAATCATCCCTTGGTTTCCATGCTAGTTTTTCCTTGACCACACACACACACACATCCCGATGAAACCCGTCAAGCACTTCCCCTCATTTTGAGGATGGTGCCTAGGGTAAATTGGATTCTCTAAAATCTTGAGGCTTTGCCAATATATATAGGGCTCAAGACCATTATAATAATATACTCATTAAGATATCAACACATCACTTGTAAAAATTCAATTTGGGTGGAGAGAATAACGCTCCCTCTCATATTCATATATATATATATATATATATATATATATATATATATATATATATGCGTGGTGAAATACAATCAATATTACTTATAAAACTAGAACTAAAATTTATGTTATAACTAGTGCTAGGTGTAGAAGGTCTTTGAACACCTTTTCCCTTTCTTGACTACTTTAATTCATACCAAATATTGAAATCCTAATTGTCAGTGGCTATCCATGCAGGGGCATACTCATCATCAAGATCAACTTCTCTTTGAATCCTAAATCTTAATTATTTTGCAGAGTACACCTCATGACCTCTTTCATGTTTCACGATGCTCATAGACTTCCATGATTCATTTTCTTTAACAAAAGAATTGTATCTATCTTTAATCTATTCTACCTTATGTAGAGCTTGAGAAGTAGTATTGAGCACATGGGTGTTCAAGCTATCTATTGAACCAAGAGTTTTTGAGACCAGATCTTTTCGAGATAGTCCCTCTTCTTTTGCAAATGGACTAAAGCTAGTGGCATAATCTTCTGGTCTAAATGGCTTGACTAGTTCTAGAGTTAGCTTTTCTTTTAAATCCGAAATTGCATCAGAGATGACAACAAATTGATGCTTCATTTCTTCCAACTTTTGGACTAGAGATTTGGTTGTGGTATCCAGATTTTCAATTTTATCTAGATCGAGATGTAGATCAAACAAATGTTGTTTGATTTGGATTACATCTTTGGCCATATCATCGAGATTTTGTATCACACATGTGGTCTGAGAGTTGCCATAATTAGCCAATTTGATTTTTGGTGATGGTTTTGGGTCATCAGGTTTCCTATAATGGATAAACTCAAGATTATAAACTAGACTACCATATTTATAAGTATTATAGTTGGAAGGAGCTAGTGATCTTACAACTAATTTTTTCTCTACAGTCTCACCTTTTTCCGTAGGCAATGTTGGTCTAATCATTTTGTTTACACCAATATGGTAAATGGGAACTTCCAAACTATTAATAAATTCAAGACAATATGTGCATTTAGAATGTTGTCCAAGATGCTTGGTATGGGAAGAAGAAACATAAGAGATTGACTAAATATTGGAGGCATATATATGAGACATTTATCTAGCCAACACCTTCTTTTATTTCCTATCTATGACTGGTTGTATCTCCTTCCAGTAGACACAATTTTGATGTAATCCATTATGGTGGCGTGGATCTTGATTGGAGTGAGGCTTAACACTTGTTGGCCTTTAGACATCTCAGGAAGTAATATTTTGAGTTTGGCCAATTTAGGGCACTGGTCAGCAAGGGATGCGTGTTTGTTCCACCATTATTTTGTTGATATATATATATGCGTGGATCTTGATTGGAGTCAGACTTAACACTTGTTGGCCTTTAGACATCTCAGGAAGTAATATTTTGAGTTTGGCCAATTTAGGGCACTGGTCAGCAAGGGATGCGTGTTTATTCCGCCATTATTTTGGTGATATATATATATATATATATATATATATATATATATATATATATATATATATATATATATATATATATATATTTGGGTCTATCCCAGGTGGTTAAGAAATGGAGTGTTAGATCCTCTCCACCCAAGTTCAATTTCTACAAGTGATTTGTTGAGTTCTTAATGAATATATTGTTATGACGACTTTGAGCCTTGTTATCGCATAAACTATAGGTTGGTCAAAGCCTGACCCAATCCATTAGATGACGATAACGGTGGGAGAGTTTACCCACTATCACCTTAGATAAACCCTCCCTCACTTATGTAAAGGAAGAATCCAACACAAGGGGGAGTCGCGGGTGACCCTAGGGGGAAATGAAGTGGAAAGTGAGAGTATGGAAGTGAATCCCCTATAGGTCAAGATACTAAGTGAGAAAAGGATTGATAACGAGTCTTGAGGATGGGTTATGGTTTCCAAGCGCTTGATTACCTGTAGAAGAGAATTGTAATTGCCTAAGACAAGAGAAATGACCAATATACAAGCCTAAAATGAAGTGGACAAGAAAGAAAAGCTTGTTGTCCTATATTGCAGCAGTAAACATAAATATATATCAGGAAGAACAATAGCTAGTTACTGCAGATTAAACCATCAAAATTGTCAAATAATTATTGAACAATGAAGTACTAAAACAATGATAACTTTCCAATACTTAAGCATGAACTTTGATGGTAAATTAGGGCTGCCAAATGAAGTTATCAACAAAGTGTTAGGGCAGCCTTATGGATGTAGAAAATAATTTCTACATAAACAAGTTCCAACCATAAAAATAAACAAGTAAACCGTTAGAAAGATAGTCAATAACCAATAGAACAATAATCCAGGTTTAGAAGTCAATTTCCATGGTTGAAAAGTGAGTAGTTGATGTAAGAAAATGATTTTTTATGCAGCCCTAATGGCTGTAGCATTAATTTCTTAATAACAATGAAAATCACAAGGCTAAATAAAACGCCCTTAGGGATTAAGCAAGCTTAAAGCATATATAATTGATTCCAACTTAGACAAATACAATATCTTGATAAATCACGTGTACCAATGCAATGAATTTATTTCTCCAATGCCATAAAAGATTAGTGCCTTGCAAAATGGGTTGTGGAGTCTTCTTGTATTAGGTTAGGATTACTAAATCTCAAGGGGTGTAATCCCTTTTACTCCCTTCAGATAAAAACCCTAACAAGGTAAAGTCTAGGAGGGTGGAAACCCTTTTACTCCTCCTAGCAACCTTTGCAGTAGCCTTTTCAACAAACAATAATGATAAAACTTGGTGGAGGTTGTAAATCCTTATACTCCTCCAAGGATCTAGCCAATAACAACCATGGAACAAGAAATAAAACTAACGAAGTGCATATTTTACTTACCAATTCCAAGAAATGCCAAGACAAAACCTTAGTTACCAATCAATTTTCATCACAAAAGCAAAGAGAAAGAGCCTGCAAGAGTAGCGCACCACTTCAATTCATTAGAAAAGATAGAAACCATATCACAAAGAGAGAGAGAGAGAGAGAGAGAGAGAGAGAGAGAGAGAGCAAATGCCCAAGAAGGGCACAAATTTCAGCCAAGAGTGTCTTCTCTCAAGTGAGAGAGCTATGTTAAAATGAACTGAGGTTGATATCTATTTATATCAACCTCCTAAACATAATTTGTCCACATACAAGGGTAAACCACAAAGTAAGGAGTAAAAATTTCCTTTACTTTTCCCCTTTTACATAATAATAATATTTAATACATAATTTGCACATGAAAGAAACCCTAAAAGTAAGAGGTCACCCTCCCAGGGAAACATTTT
>ML802142.1:57489-75871 GCA_009831015.1 Picea engelmannii | reverse complement strand
AATAGGGTCCCCCTCCTCATTCTCAATTCTTATCATTTCATCAATACAAACAACCAATTTATTGGAGAAGTCTTCCCTCATTACTCTGATTTGTAGGTGCAATTCACCCCTGGGTGTGCAGGTGCCCCAACTATTTTCTCTGTTTTTGCTCTTTATCTCTGTTCTCTTAGTTTACTGTTTCGGTTACATTAGTAGTTGCAGTGATAGTTCCATTTTGAGTACGGGAACACTGCAATAAGGCACTGGGAGCATCACTTTGATACTAGTTACTATACTAGTTACAGTAGTAGGAAGGGCTATAGAAACAACAATGAAATACTAAACTCTAACAGTAAACTCATTAATGGTAGAGAGAACATCAGTAACAGTAAACTCATTAATGGTAGATAGAATGACAATAAAATTAACCAGCAGATTCCAAACTAACTAGAAAAGTAAGTTCAACAATAACAGTCATGGGATAGAAACTTTCTCGAGGAGTTTTGGATGCCAACTTGGGACCAACAGTCTTTAAATAAGGTATGGTTGCCAAGGTTAGCCAGTAATCGCTAAGAAATGTATGGTTGCCAAACTTAGCCTTAAAACAAACCCACAAGATCCCCAAAACCCTAACATGCCCTTCTCTAAACATGATGGCCTATCTAAAGTTGCTTTTCTACTTTCTACGATGTTGCCTTTTTCATGTGGGATAAAGTTACTTAGCATAGTATCTTCATAACTAAAAAGATTGTTTTCTGAAGTTAATTATTTCAACTAGCCTTTTAACCTTATATTAGCCCTCCTAATACAAAATTGGGCTTATTTACCTTATCAATTTACTCATTTTTGACATTTATTTTTTAACTGGTGTTACCTCCCAAACCCGCACTTTAAGTGGTAAAGCCCGAAAGCACAAGTTCAACCTTAGGGGAACTAAGAGGCCTTGTCCAACAACAATGCCCTCTCTTAGTTTAGGCCGGTTCTCCTCCAGCTCAAGGGGGGTTTCCTAAGATTAGGATTAATAAGTTTATGCAAATGAAGGCTCAAATATAGATGGAGAATTAAACTTAGTAAAACAGAAATACTTGGGCATATGAAGTCAAGGTGTCAATCTTAGAGGGTTGTTTTCTATTAATGATTAGGGAAAAACAGAGCTGCAAAAACATGCTATAGCCAGCCCTAATTTACTGTTTTATACTGCAGAAAATTGCTTGGAGGGCCCTTCCAAAGGTGCACCTCTTAAAATATGCAATGAGGATGTGCCTTACTATGAAATAGAATATCTGCAACAAACTCTAATTAAGATGACTGCTGCAAAATTAACACATTCGGAAATAAAAGAGCAAAGGAGCATAAGAGGGGAATACCCACACCTAAGGCCTTCCAATGGAGTAGAATGTGGCGAACCAATCTGGTTCTCAAACAGGATATCCAAAATGTTTGGAATACAATAAAGAAATCCATCTGGATGACAAGTATATTGAATAATATATATATATATGAGATTGAATATAAAATGATTACAAATGAGGGTCCCATATATATATATACCTAAACGGGGGTGCCCTTTCACTAAGATACTTGTCTTTTCATTAAGGCGTCTCTTCATTATAATGTATCTTTTCATTATTAATTATTTATTTATATTTATATTATGTATTTTTGTTTATTACATTGCCATCCCCTTTAAAAATGTTTTGTCCTTGAAGCATATTTATGGAAAGGCTTTACATCTTTGCTCTGGCTTGTAATGTCTTCACATGATTCTTTGTTCTTGATGCTGTCATGGTTGATGATACGAGACGGTGTGAACTTCTAATTGCTGAACAGAATTGTCGAACTGTAAAAGGATCTGACCATCCTAATTCGATGATCGATCCTTTGTGGAATATTACGATTATTATAATTCCCAAGATGAACGGGTGTTATGAAATTCAATTGCACCGGCATCAATATTCTTCGGAAGATAGGTCAATTGTTTTCGTTCTGAGTAATGTTGATAAAATGACTTGTTATTGTAACTGCGTTTGTGATTGGGATGTTGATAAGGTGTCTTTGTAGCATGACTTTCCTTTATCGTGCTTGTAGCATTTTCTTTGTTTACTTTTGGTATTATGTCTTCTTCATGCACGGGTGTTGTTTTGTTGATTGCTGAATTTCTATTAGTAAGTACACTTGGAATTTCCATCATTTGTATTTCAACATCCAAAGTTGGCACCTTCTTGAGTTGTGATGTTGATTGGATCTATATTTGTTCCTTTCTCCGCAACTTGGATTTTTACAGCTGATGACTTCTTTATTTCAATAGGATCAGACATTGTTTCTTTATCAATCAATGATTTCTTGTTGGTAAGTTGCTTTAGTGTTTCTTGTTGCGACTTCTTTTCACCTTTTAACTTCTTAATCCTTGCGATCAAGTTTTGACTATGATTCTTAAGGCAAGAAATTTCTTCATCTTTATCTACAATAACCTTGTCAAATTCTTTTTGCACCTTTTGTACTATCTTTTGATTATCTTGAAGGATAATTTTTGAGATATTTTTAAGGTCTTCTGATGTTACTAGATCTGAATCCAATTTAATGTCCTGTAATGCCATCTTCTTCTTTTTATAGGAGAATGCCAAAAACGTCTTCTTTTTATAGGAGAATGTCAAAAACTTCTTCTTCGTGTTTAAGATGAAAGTCCCCATTGTCTCCATCTACGGTAAACCCAGAATTATGTCAACATCGTCGTTTCACAAAGATCTAACAATGAATTGAGACACAAAAGTATAATCTCCAATGTTCATCTGTAAATTAGTCATGTCATATTGTTTCTTGTCCCAAAAGTCTAGCTTTTAGATTACATTTGACTCAGGAATCACTAACTGGTTAGCAAATTCCGCACTAACGTAATTATTATGTCTGGCGGGGGAAATTGAAACAGTGATATCTTTCCTTGCAAGCGTCCCTTTGATTCTAAGTAGTGCCAAAACATAATTTTTTGAAGTTTTAGGAAATATTCCTTCCTCGACTCTATTTTACTTTTGTCGACAATTTATGTTAAAAGATACTTTCACTTTTAATTAAAAATCTTTTAACTTTTCACTTTTTAAATACAACTCCCAATATTTAAATATCCTTTTGTTTTTACAATGTTTATCCTTTTGTCTTTATAATGTTTTTCTTCAACTCGTCAATTATTGAATCTTTCGTTTAATAAAATATAACTTTATTTGAAGTGTAACCCTTTATGTGGTGAACCTTTTTTTTAAATTGAACTTTGGAACTTAAACTCTTTATAATCCTTTTTACTTTATAAATGTTAAGACCTTCTGCTTCGACTTATAAATACCTTCACAACTTTCCAAAAAGCTTTGTATTAAATACCCCTCTTTCTAATTTATTTATATAAAAGGGTTTATTTTTTCCACGGTATACTACTCTTCACTTTATAAAGCTTTTGGTCACAATATGTATTAAGTTAACCCTACTTTATGTAGCAAATATAGCAAATATATAATGTAATGTTTACTTTGCTTTAACAAGCCATACCTTAAATTTGTTAATTCGATAATTGGTTCGATCTTTGGAATGCTGCGACCCTTCAAACAACTTAAACAAATCACCTCCTCACGTCAGGAACGAAATATTATTCCATGCATATGTGACAATTCTAAACGACGGTAGACTCTTCTTTTTTTTCGAATTTTTGAGGTGGCAAGGTAATTTCTCTAGTTAACCAATGAGTTCCCGTGCTCCAATGTTTGACGAATAAGCCACCTAGGACCGCAATGGATTAATCTCCTTAAACAACAAGAGTGGTGGTGACTTTATACTTTGTATACGTGGTTATTGCTCTTAATCCATCGCTTTTATTTATAGGCCCCGATGTCATCGGTTATGCCCACTCGTTATCCCCTTTAACTCGATTTGGAATGTGATTGTTGGAACGATATTGGATGGGCTGCGATGTCTAAATAACTGTTCCAAAAACTTAATGCCAGCTACATTTATATTTCAGACTGGTGGCTAAACCTGATTACAATTTCTCTTCCTTTTTTTTGGTGGGGGAGGTGCTTCTATCACTATTGGCAGCGATTACAATTTCTCTTCCTATTTTTTTGGTGGGGGAGGTGCTTCTATCACTATTGGCAGCGATTACAATTTCTCTTCCTTTTTTTTTGGCGGGGGAGGTGCTTCTATCACTATTGGCAGCGATTGATCTTAACGAACTTAATGTATGGTGTTAAAACCTCTCTTGCAGTCGAATAATTCTTTCTTCAACAAAATTATGGAATTTTAATGGTCAAAAGCCCTTCAACAAAACTTTTGAATTTTTTTTTTTTTGGGCCAAAACCCTGATTGTGGTTCAGGAAATCAGAGAAACTTTGATTAAATTTAGTGTGGCCAAAAGGTCAATGGTTTTGTTGCCAAGGGCAACGAAATTTGACCAAATCTCTAGTGGCCAAAGGCTGGGATCAGACTTTGCTCTGATACCAAATGTGGTGAACCAATCTGGTTCACAAACAGGATATCCAAAATGTTTGGAATACAATAAAGAAATCCATCTGGATGACAAGTATATTGAATAAAATATATATATGAGATTGAATATAATATGATTACAAATGAGGGCCCCATATCTATACCTAAGCAGGGGTTCATTAAGGTGTCTCTTCATTATATTTTATCTTTTCATTATTAATTATTATTTGTATTTATATTATGCATTTATGTTTATTATATAGAATTACCCTTCACAAATGGCCCTTAAAGCAGATTTTACAAGCACTTTCCAGCAAATTCAACAATTTGAGATGAAAACATAAGCCTCACATTAACAAGAAAGAACCCTTGCATTCACATTGCCTTCACACGATATTCAACTAAGCTCATAGAGGGGATCTCCCCAAGTCCAAATGTGACTAAACAATGGAGAGAGCAAATCCTTATATAGGATCTAGATATCAATTCAACTCTCTTACAATAAAATACTAATTAGTGGTTTTTAGATCCACTAATTACTCCAAGGAAAATACTTAGAAAAACACTAAATTATTATAAACAGGGACCTTCAAGGAAAAACACCCTCACAAAGAATAAAATAGTAAATCCACATGAACGAGATGCCACATGTCTCTTCCTCCAAGCAACATGTTCTAGTAGCTTGGGCTAGTTGACCATGCAAGATACCTCCTCATGCTACTTGTCCTCTCCTCCTTTGGAACGCCCTTCAAAGTTAGCCTTCAATAACCATCTCCAATAAAATATGAATGTATGCCATTCAAAGGGAAGGGGGCGTTCTTAAAGAGGAGTTATTCATCCTAGGGATGATGAAAATATGCCAAGTGTACTCATAACAACTTGGGTGCTCTCCAAGAAATCTCTTGACCAACCAAATAATATTAAATTCTCCTTAGAAGAGGTGCACCCTTGAAAAGTGTACAAGGAGGCTTTAGGACCACATTGTTCAAGCCAAATAATAGTCTATGAAAGCACACCCTTGAGATGTGTGCCAATGGTAGTTGTTGCCTCCCTTAGATCTAGGATCACCAAACAATAAAATAATCCTCAAAATAGAGTGCCCTTTAGAAATGTGCAAGAGTAGTTATGGCCTTAGCAATAAATGTGCCAAATTGTAATGATCAAGGGAGCGCTCCTCTATATGAGGGAGTCAACAACCTCGAGATGCCAAAACAATGCTCAAGATAGCAAAATTAGTTAGGTTGTTTTCTCCAATGCAATAACCAACTCCTCAAACAATGGATCTCATGGATATGTGTGCACACTTGGAAATTGACTTGGTTTGGTGCCTATTTTTAGTGGTACACCCCCTCTTATTTCACTACTATTTTTAGATGGGGCAAGTAGTCCTTGAGAGACTTTTGTCCACATGATGTGACATGGTCAACCATGGATTGAGGAGATATCTAACTACTCCATTATTATAATATTTGTTTGATTTGTCATGGAGTTAGTTAGCAAATAGTAATATTTTATTGTATGAGAGAAGAGACTTACTCTATAAAGAGGAAATCTCTCTCCATTGTAGAGTGGTCCCCCTATTTCTATAGGTCCTAATATGGGTCTCCGTTCGAATCTATGTGAATTTGAGGAGGTAGGTGGGAAGTAGCAGATTTCAAAATAAAGATCTCGAGGGATGGGGGAAACCTAGGTAACCTAGACCCACATAAATTTGGGAAACTCATCCTCTACGACCATTGTAACTTTTCCTTGGAGGGAATCATGATAAAGATAAGCTATGCCTCTTGAACCTCAAACAAACCTCGAGCTTTGGGTTTCTTGTCTGTAAGTTGACAAGTGATGATATCCCAGATATTTCGGGATAGTTTTGATGGGGCTTGCGTAGGTCTCGGTCAAAAAAGGACATTTGAAGGTTTGAGTGTGTCGAGTACTTCTTTGGGGGAAGATTGGAATGACCATTATAGTTCCAACACCCTACTATAACCCCTTGAACCTTGCGTCTTCCGCCAAGGGCTTGCCATTTGGGAAATCTAGGGTAGGTCCACCCAGGGGGAGAGGAATCCTGAATAACTACCTAATAATTACCCATTTTCTTGCTTGTTGTGTTGTTGCTACCTATTCCCTAAAGCACTTAAGCTCCTCAACTTGAGATCGAGTGAGGTCCTCATCCAAGTAAATCATGTGGGGGAGGGAGAAAAGTTTCCACTTTGCCCGAAGGGCTCATAGACAATCACTTGAGGACTTGAATAAAAAAAAGAGGGTGGAATCAAAGCCAAACCAAGCTCTCTCAAGATTGAGGTTGGGAAGCTCTTGTTAGAATAATGTAGATGTGCTCGTTTCACCATAGACAATGCTACACCATTGTCACCCAAACATAGGCACAAAAGCCACCCCCGAGCACCTTAACCTTTGACAGAAAGAATGATTCCGAGAAGCCACACTAGAACCAACAGATGACCAAGAGAGCGCACCTTCTCCAAGGGTAGCGCACAAGAGAAAGTACCGGAAAGACTGAACAAGAGAAAACCGTACAACTGCAGCAGTTGCTGCTCCAAACTTGCACACTGTTTCTGGTTTCCTAAGTGAGAGTGGGTGAACAAATGAGCCAAGACGTCCTCTATTTATATTAATTTGTCTAGTGACTTTTCTAGCTGGTTCGACCTGACTTTTTGGTAAATATTTTCTGTTTATCTTTTTCTTGTGAGGTCAACTTGTCTTTCTGGAGGATAATACCTTAATATTATATATTCTGCTGAGCTAACTTGTCTTCTAGGGTTTTCACACATCTGTTTAGGGTTTCTCTTGCTTTCGGAATATTCTATTCTAGTCAAAGGTTACATATGGAGGTTAATACCTCCTGCAACTACCATAGGATCAACACTCCCTCTTAGTTAGGGAGGTATTAATGGTTTCAAACATATCCATCCATCTTCACATGGTATGGGCAAGACTCACATAGTCTTGTAGACCATTCTACGGGTAGCATCATCACGTCAGACATGGCTACACCCATGTGAACCTGTCAATCTCGTCTAGGGGCCACAACCTGCTAGAGAACACTAGAGCTACACCTCATAGTGTGTGTCACCATCATCGTCATGGGCTACACCCGCATGACGTGCTCACCCATGGCTACACCCATGTTGTGAGTATCATCATTACTATCAACATCATCTGGTAGCAATATGGTATCAAAACATATCATCACAATATCTATGAGCCTCATTTAGCTATATTGATGATCCATCTCCACCACCATGTGTCTAGCACCTCGGGTCATTCTTGTCCCATGACAAGAATCGTGACCTCATCGGAGCCACATTCACCTCATAATTGATCCTCTCATAGGATTACTCCGTGATTGCATTTAGCTCGATGCTATCAGACACGTGTCTAGCACCTCGGGTCGTTCTTATCCCATGACAAGAATTATGAGCACATCAGAGCCACAAACACCTCATGGTGATCCTCTCATAGGATCACTCTGTGAATGCATTTAGCTCGATGCTATTGGACACGTGGAATTGCATCTCAAGCACCTTGAGTCTTCCATCCGTCGAAGACTATGTTAGGGCACATCTACTCCAGATGTAGATGTTCCCTATCTCCCCTGGTCTGCAGCCCAGTTACTGTGGAGATAGAGTCGGCCCGATGCTTATCGGGGCTACTCACCTACTCGTGAGTTAACTACTCACCTACTTGTGAGAGTTTGAAGGCCCGATGCAATTCACACATAGGAGATCTAGCAACAACTCGAATCTTCAGTCCGTCGAAGATTACATCTGGGCCTATTCCCACATGACCAAGTTCGTCTGATCAATCTTGGAATATCGGCATGATGCTGCAATCATCAATACTCCCCCAAGGAAACATTTGCATTCCTGCCAAGCTTGTCTCAGGCAGAGGCTTAGTGCAAATGTCAACTATCTGCTCCTCTGTGGCTAAGTGATGGAGCCTCACTGCTCCTTCTTGCACCATGTCTTTGATGAAGTCCTGCAAGATCCTTCGAAAAGCCACCCTGCTTCATATCTTGCGTCATTGGCTATGATATATGATTGAGTGCTACAGATATCTGCTTCACTGCTTGTCTGGAAATCCTGCTCGATCCCAAGCTGAAGTAGCACCCCAGGTGCTAGATTTGTCTTCTGCACTTCCAATCCAAAAACTATATATCCTGGCAGCCATACTTCATCATCGGAGATCAATCATATCTATCTATAGTATATACCACAACATAGGTACCAAAATATAGGCGTGCGCCTTTCCTCTGCGACGCACCTATCCCAATCGACGCGCCCCTTCTTTTGCAAGCCGATGCGCACTTTTCATCGTTTGTCCACTTTTGCAACTTGAGCCGACTCTTCAACGGGCGCGCGCCCCTATCTCGTGCGCGCTCCAACCCAACCGACATTGCTCTTCGGTAAAAGGCACCCAACTTGTGCCTTTGTTTGTTTCCTTTCCCAATGGCATCGCAAGGTGTTCGCCACACGTATTGGGTGTTTATCTTGCTTAGCCGACCTGTCTCATTGATGGGGCACCCAAAGCTTCCGTGGGTGCCCTTCCTTGGTTTTGCATTTGCCAAGCCATCTCTTGTGCGTTCCATTGGGCGTGCATGCCTTCGTCGCACCCAACTTCACCAACTGTTCGTTTCTTCGGTGGGGCGCCCATGTCTTCATCGTACGCCCACCCAACCGGTTCTTCGGTCAAGTCACCACTTAACCTTCATCTCAAGTCATCTCGGTGAAGTCGTACATGGCATCGCATTACACACCCAAGTACCCGACTTAACCGAACGCTCGTTGACTCGCCCGTTTCGCATGTCTTGGCTCGTGGAGGCAACGTGCACGCCCAAGTCAAGTCCTAGGTCATGACATACTCCCCCACTCAAAGCCATTGCCGTCCCGACAATCTCAACATACCTCCGCTGAGATCATTGATGACAATCATTCGCTGTTCTGTTGCGATCGCAAGTTCTGTCGCAACCTCAACCAGAACAAAATACTGTCTAAGTGTTGAACCTGTGTGACTTTTGCTGCATCCGTACTTCAACCATTTCTTCTCATGCATTTGTACATTGTGCACCCCAATTCCTGTACTGGTTGGGTAGCTAGTCCAACCGTAGCGTACAAGTCCTGAGATGTACTTCCTCATGTCGAAACTTAGCCGTTTCTGTCTACATCATTATCACCTCGTCCAACCCAAAAACATGAAGGCAAGATCACACTTGCCCCTTTGCTGCTATCCAATTTCATCATGAAGTTCTTCGCAACAACCAAGTTTTGCACCAACGGATTGCTGTGCTTGAAGTCTGACTCCCTTGCCATGTTGCTGTGCATTAGCTTGTGCAAGTGTCGAATAGTTGGATGGCCGGTCCAACCATCATTGCTTGTACAAAGGCACACCTCCATGTCAATTTGATCTCCTCCTACCTGCAACTCGACACATCCATACAACTCTCACCAAGGCACCTTCCTTGCCTAGCCATGCTGTGTCATTGCCTCAAAACAAAATCTTCCTTCATTTTTGTTGTGAAAGTTGTTGTCACTTCCATTGATCATCACATCCAACTCGTCTCATATCCAAGCTATTCAAAAACTCAAGGAGATCACTGCACGATTGCCACTCGTACAACCAACCGAATTCACTTTCTTTGCTCCTCCTATATATTGTAGGGCATTGGGGTCTGCCTCATCACTGCTGCAACCATGCCCCACATGGAATCTTGGTTCGCCTGATGAATCTGCCCAAGAAAACATGAGCATGGCTTCATCGGTCAAACTCCCATCTTCTTCGTCACCTGTCCACGAAACGTCCAAATGTACTGATTTCACACATCTAACAGTCACCTCCGCACTACTCTTCCTTCATGCTTCATTTCATTCTGCCTGTGCGATCCTCCGATCTGTAAGCCCACAACATCCTTCACAGAATTCTTGCAATTGTTGAGTTCTGTCCACATGACCTCGGTCCTCAACAATTGCCCAAGTTATTCAAGTCGAAGGGACCACCCAAGGAATTTTGCACCTGTTGCGCGTTCATGTCAATACATCTGCCAATCAACGACTTTGGATCAATCTGCGCTAGCCAAGCTCTCCAAGAACGTTCGTGCACCTGATGTCCCATACCACCGACAAACGTCCTCAAATCTCTTGTCGCGCATCATGCCCATTGTAGTTCTTGAACGACTCCCTTGTTGTCACTTCTTTCTTCTTTGAAACGGAACCTGATGCCTTCTGTCATTCGTCCCTTCCTTGGTTACATTCACGAATTAGGTTGCAGCTCCACCAACGACCTGCCTGCGCAAGCTTGTCTTGGCTGCCTCACAAAACAGGCCAAGTCTGCATACCTCAAAATTCGTTTAACTCCCAAGCTTCTCGTGCTCCCAACTCAGTTGCCTCTCATCATCCTGTCTTTGCATTTGGCTGCCTCATACCAACGCTGCAGAGATGTCTTAGTGAGGTGCGCCCAGGAAGGTCTGCACAAGCCTCCAACCGAAACATTGCGATGTCTGAAATCCGTCTAAGTCACTTTCCTCATGGCTCCCAACTGAACTCATCTTACATTCTTCCGTTTGTTATCTTCGCGCCCTGCAATGCCTCAACATCAGGACACCATGCACATCAACCAATCGTCAAGTTTCCTGCTGTTAACTGACATCCGTTCGAAAGCTGTGATCCTCAATCGCAACCCAACTGACCCAACTTCTCTTCGGTAGTGCACACACGAAGTTGGCAGATGGAAAATGTATCCAACTGCGATCTGAACCATGCATGCAACTGAACCTTCCTTCCCTGTCTGTTATCTTCGCACCTTGTAATGTCTTCGCACCAGGACACCATGCACAAGTCTGTAGTGCACAGCACAAAGTTGTCATAGTGGAAATCTTGCTTAGTTGTCTGCGTTGTGACCAAACTTCATTCTGCCATCCAAGTCACGACGGTGACCCAGCTCACCGACTGCTCTTGAACTTCTGTGATCACTATTACAATTTTGCGACAGAGCTTCATTCCATCAGCATAGAATTGTCTTTGCAATCACCCATGCTCAACGCATTGAAACTGATCTTGCTCTCCTGCTTGAGTTTCTGCGCTCTGTCTGCTCACCGAGCTTGCCAAATACCATCTGTCACGAAAGTGGCAGTGGTGAAGAGATTCATCGATCCATCTCTAACTCAGACCAAAATCGGCTTTGATACCATCTGTCACGGAAGTGACAGTGGTGAAGAGATTATCAAATCGTCCACGAGAACCACTTCCACAGTCTTCTCTGATGTTCGCTCTGATACCATCTGATTCCTACATGATCAAATCCTTCTGATCAATCTTGGAATATGGGCATGATGCTGCAATCATCAATACTCCCCAGGGAAACATTTGCATTCCTGCCAAGCTTGTCCCAGACAGAGGCTTAGTGCAAATGTCAACTATCTGCTCATCTGTGGATAAGTGATGGTGCCTCATTGCTCCTTCCTGCACCATGTCTCTGATGAAGTCTTGCAAGATTCTTCGAAAAGCCACCCTCATTGGCTATGATATATGATTGAGTGCTACAGATATCTGCTTCCCTTCTTGTCTGGAAATCCTGCTCGATCCCAAGCTGAAGTAGCACCCCAAGTGCTAGATTTGTCTTCTGCACTTTCAATCCAAAAATTGTATATCCCGGCAGCCATACTTCATCATTAGAGATCAATCATATCTATTTGTACCACAACATAGGTGCTATGCTGTAACCCAATAATACGGTTATGGCTCAACCATATACTGGCACAAGGTGCTCCTTGCAAAGCAAATGTCTATCCCGTCACACAACTTCCCCAGATGTGTCGTCATAGGTGTGGCCATGGATTTCCTGTCCATCATGCTAAACCTCTTCAGTCTCCTCACTGAAGATCTCATCTGGTGTTAGCCACGCTTTCGATCCGGTCAAGATCCTTCATCTGGAAATCTGAAGTCAACTCCCTCTATTTGAGAGAATCCTCAGACCACGTTTCCGTCTGCTACATGCCCCTTTGCATCCTGCAAAGTGTCACGAAACCAAGTTGGCTTCTTCCTGATCAATGACTTCCTCTGAAGTCTGACCCCCTCTGAGTCCTTTCAAGTCTTACTTTTCTGTGGTAACCTTTCATGGAATACGTAGGATAACCTGCCCGAAACAGAAACAACAAGAGCAAAAGTGTTTCCAATACAATAGCATTTTGTATAAGAACATATCAATTTCATGGTAATTCATTATAGCATTACCAAGGTGTCCTGCCTGAGAACAAGAATGAGAAATATCTCCTAGAGGAGATGTTTGTTCATATTCCAATTAAGTACAATAAACATTTATATTAATAGTACATGCTACTAAATATTCATTTGTTCCTAGCATTAATAAAATATAAAGGATTGGAATACTCACTTAAGCAACAATAATAAAAATATCAAACTTGATATGCAAACTTGGAGTCTGGCTATTGTTCCACTTGAGTTGCTTTTCTTCTCAGACAAGTATTCTTTCCAACTGGAGAGTGTGTTGTTCCTTTGAATGTATTGGATTTGAGATCCCTCTGGATCTAGTATTGCTACTTTGACAAAAGATCCCTTCTCCTGCAAACACCCTCAAGATAGTGATACAATTTAAACATATACAAGTACATACCTCCGACAACAGCGACACCATTCGACAGCTGTGACAAGCAATGACGAACCCAAAAATTTTAAAGTGCTCCAACTTGCAATTTGGAGGTCGCTGTAGATGCACTAGGGTAAGGCACACTAGGACAACCAAAAATTAGTCTCAATACTTCATAAAAACTTTCATTGCAACTGGTACTGCAACTGGCGCTACAAATGGTGCTGCAACTGACATTGTAATTGGCACTGGAACTGGCACGAAAGAATTGGCACTACAACTGCAATTGTGCTACAACGAGCTTGACAGAGAGCTGCGGATCTACCTTCCAGTGGTTAGAATGTTCTGAAGGTGGTGTGGGCCCATAACCTGTTAGAATAATGTAGATGTGCTCGTTTCACCATAGACAATGCTACACCATTGTCACCCAACCATAGGCACAAAAGCCACCCCCGAGCACCTTAACCTTTGACAGAAAGAATGATTCCGAGAAGCCACACCATAACCAATAGATGACCAAGCGAGCGTACCTTCTCCAAGGGTAGTGCACAAGAGAAAGTACCAGAAAGACTGAACAAGAGAAAACAGTACAACTGCAGCTGCTCCTCCTCCTCCTCCAAACTTGCGCATTGTTTCTGGTTTCCTGAGTGAGAGTGAGTGAACAAATGAGCCAAGACGTCCTTTATTAATATTAATCTGTCCAATGACTTTTCTGGCTGGGCCGACCTGACTTTCTGGTAATTATATTTTCTGTTTATCTTTTTCTTGTGAGGCCAACTTGTCTTTCTGGAGGATAATACCTTAATGTTATTCTGCTGAGCCGACTTGTCTTCTAGGGTTTCTCTTGCTTCCGGAATATTCTATTCTAGTCAAAGGTTACATATGGAGGTTAATACCTTCTGCAACTACCATAATATCAACAACTTTGGGGTATCATGGAGGAAGGAGGCCCTTGCCTGCTGTTAGCACAAATTTCCACCCTCCAATTGAGCTGATATAACATGTTATTACAGCAATGAAAACTTGGCTAATTGAAAGAGTAAATCCCCAAATTGTCACAGGCTAGACCCCTCTCCATTTGGGCTAGTGCTTGCTAGCCTCAGGGGGGAGTCCCTAGGCACCCTAGGTACCTTGCTGCTGTCTTTTAAGACTGATTTTCTGTGTGTAAACCCAAAAAACAACGAGCTGTTCGTCTTGGACAGCGTGTTAAAACTGTCCAAAATGATGGGAAAAATATAGTTTTTCACTTGGAGGGATCCTGGAGGGTTAGCACAATGAATATATAATAGAAATAGAACAGAAAACTACTCAAAAGATCAATAAAATCACAATGAATAGTTAAGGAAAATGACAAATCAGATTGCAAAATTCACAAAACACCGACAAGAAACAGGGTTAAAACACAAACACTCGATTTCTTTATTGATAGGTTTGCAAGAGGGTTGGTTGTGCCACAATTGGCAAGTTCACAACCGGTACAATGATCACTTTGCTCAAAGAAGGGTCACTACACTAAGAGAGAGAGAGAGAGAGAGAGAGAGAGAGAGAGAGAGAAACACTATGCTAGCTGCTGCCAAGAACCAACCAATAACCAATGGAATCCATCCAATATATAGGAGAGGAGTGTGAAGAAAATAAGAGTTAATGCGTGTGAGGGAATAAGTGTGAGTGAGTAATGCGCATGGGTG
The DNA here is from genome assembly GCA_009831015.1 of Picea engelmannii. NCBI lineage: Eukaryota > Viridiplantae > Streptophyta > Pinopsida > Pinales > Pinaceae > Picea > Picea engelmannii. The sequence goes on along the minus strand of ML802142.1, from coordinate 61,124 downwards.
AGTTATGAGTGAGAGTGTATGTGCATGGTGAGTTAAATAATGGCTAAGATGCATGGAGGATAATTTTAGCTTCCCAACACATGTTAGATTACTGAATTTGGCCAAGGGATGACGGAGTTATGAGTTAAAGGGAAATTCGCTCTATTTTTTAGGTATTTCCTAAAATTTTGGAATTTTGCTTTTAAAAGCAATTTAGGGAAAAATTTTAGAAACTGATTGCATAGAAAGTGAGAATATGGAAAATGAGAGGAATAGAGTGAGAAAAATTAGTCTTGAGTGGCTAGACTTTTTCCAGACAATGCCACCTCACCCTTGCACCACCTCTTTATCTTAATTAATTCTTATTTAATACATAATCCTTGGAAAATGCGCCCTTAGTCCATGATGCCATGTAGATGCCACATCATTCTGATACTTTGCCACATTTTGAAATCTAAGCTCGCCACTTGTCACTGCCGGAGATGACGATGACTGCCAAAAATAGAAATTTCCAAAAATAGCGCTCTGGTCCCAAAAATTTGAAACTTGTCGAAACTGATCCAAACTCTCCACAAATGCCCAGAATGACTAGGAGACCACCATCATGTGTCTACTGCTAAAAATAGAAAGTCCTCGCATGTACATGATATTGTACTCATTGGATTTGATTTTCCGCAAGGAATCCCAATCCACAATTAGAATCGACATGCGAGCCCTGGTGCTGAACCTGTGAAAAATATAAATATGTGCCAAATCATCCTGGAAAAGATCCAAAAGACTCAGAATGTCTAAAGGATTAATAATATGTGCCCAGAATCTGAATCTAGGGCTTGGAGCTCAAACTGCTAAAAATAGAAAGTTCTTGCCTGTCGCCCATAAAAGTGCTATCGGGCCTAGAATCATGCAAGGACCATCCCTGTATGCTCAAAACTGCTCCAAACTGTCAAGGGACCCACTCAAACCGTGGCTCCTAAAAAGTAGCATCATGTGCTATATGTAGACCTCTCTGTCAAAATATAAAGGAACACAAGCTAACTCTAACTCTGAACAAAACAACCATGTACCGATCATATACTTGTCTCCAATGGAAACTAACCTCTTCTAACCACAAGTACTGAACTTTGGGAGAATATCAGAATGCCAGCCAAAATAATGCATGCTGGCTCTTAACCCTCAAGATTTTCAAGAGTGAAAATCTAGGGGTTAACATCTGCATAGGGTTTGCTTGACCTGAAGATGGTGGAAGCCCTTACACCTTTAGGTTTAGCATGTGAATCCATCTAGTGCACTCCTTGGTAAGTTTGTCCTACATGACTACTTCAACATCGGCATGGGGGGAGTTATTCTTACCTCTAACCACCTAAACTCAGGACTAGAGGGTTTGTTGTTGGGTTAGCCTCTTTTGATTTCCTCGTGCTTTTTTTTGAGGTCCAAGATCTTAGCGTGAAATCCTAAAATGGGTGGAGAGTTTCCTGTATCTCTGCTTCATCCATGAATTGTTTCATAAGGAGGTTTTTGGATTCTAAATTCAAGACTCGTTTGGTGAGGGAGTGAACTTCTTCCTATAGATTGTAATTCATTAGTTCCAACTGCTCCATCCTCTTCACCCAAATTTGTTCGTGTTTAGAAATTGTCGAGATGATTGGTGTCTGTAAGTTTGTCTCCAAACCTCCCATTTTTCGCTTGTGTCAGAGGTTGAATCTGATTTGGGGTTGCCCATTGGAATTGTTGTGCTATTTAGAACAAAAACCGAGCTTGTGCTTTGGAGTTGTCAAACTAGCCTGTGAGTTGGGCACTATTTAAATTGTTTGTGGTGTTGTGTTGTGTTGGTGGAAACCATAGAAGGGGGGGCCCATTGTTAATGATTGCAGCTATAGGAGACATCCTCCAGCCTACAAACTTGTGAGATGCAGAATATAGCAGCTATGTGAAGTCTTACTCTCAACTTACAAACTTGAGAGAAAGCCCCTAATAAAGGGTTTTGTGGTTCTAGCCTGGGACAGGGGCTAGGAATGTATATGGCCTCCTCCATGACATGAGAGAGAAGAACTCCAGATGATTATCCGATGTAAGAGGGATCTGTTGAGTTAGGGAAATCCCGAAAAGCGCTGGGCACATCATCATGAGAATACGAACAAAGATGATGTGATGGCCTCCTCTGAACAAGCAACAGAGTTGATGAGAAGACTCCAGATGATCCTCCTGTTGGTGGCAGGGGGAAAACAGATTTGTAGAGCAAGACGTGACTATGAAGGAAAAACAATATGCCACCACTGCCGATGTTGATCTTGATCCACCTCAAGAAAATGAAGAAAGAAGAAACGAGAAGTATTTTCTCTAAAGAAGAAATGCTACTACAAATAGGTAAAGTCCTTAAATTCTATATCTTATAGCAAATTGCATTTTTTTTAAGGAAGAATATTTCTTCTTATAAAAGAGCTTTCAAAACTTGGACCATTATCCTTGGTACGGGAGTCCAAAACCTTGCCCCTTGTGTAAGAGACAAAGAAGAAAAACATTACTCGTGAAAGAAGGATACAGTGAGTCTTCAAAGACATTTCAGATCAACATCCCTGGTCAGAAACAGACTAAGACAAGCAGAAACGTTGCCTCTAAAGAAAAGATAATCCTTCAAAATCTTAGATGAAGGTTGACAATAAGACTATACCTTTCTCCCCTTTCAGCAGTTCAGAGGGAGAAACATATTATTCCAGTTGATCTAGTTGCTCCAATTGATATGATCAGTGATATTGCAGCAAGGCATAAAATGCCTACCTAGACTCACAATGCAAGAGGCAGAAAAGCATACAAGCCTCTCAAGGCACCTTCCGAGAAAGTAGAAGAGATTTTTTTTTGGAGCTATCCTTCAGTCATGAACCACTTCATTGATGCTGAAACTCCTTGTCTTAGAGAAGCAACAAGGGAACTCGTATGACAAGATGCCATAACAGAAGAATACCAATACAGTACGTATTGAAGAATGATGCATAAAATATTATTTAGGGACCAGAAAGGGAAGTCTGTAGTAAACTTCCAAATGGATCTATAAGATCAAGCATGCAGCTAATGGAAGTATCAAGAAATACAATACAAGATCCAGTGAACCGATTCACTTCCATCCATATAAATATCCATGAGTTGAAATCTATGTCAGATAGATAGATTCTTGATTTCAGCAAAGAATGTTGCTAATCCAAACTTATATTGTGTTGGTGACAAGAACCTGATCCTGATGACTTATTCAGAAAGCGTGTTGCTAGATACAAGTAATCCTTAACTTATGAAATCGAGATGAAGAACCTGAGTATGATACACGATATTCTTGGGACAAGAAGTATGATAGAGGACCGATAAAATTTTCCTGCTTTAAGGAAAATATACATAAAGAAGTATGATAGAATGTAAATCCACCATGATGGATTTAAAGAAGAAGATTGATGATGATTCAGATGAGACTAATCCACAGTTGATTGAATCACTAATGTATTCAGTTAACACCAGACTTGATTCATGCCATGCAGAGAATGTGATGAGTCAACCGAGACAGACTCACTAGGAAACAACAAAATGTGCATTAAAGACACAGTTGGATATGATCCAAGATATGCCTACAGTGTGAACTTGAGGTTGCAGAATTTTTCGTTTCAGACTAAGCA
>ML802142.1:7749-22505 GCA_009831015.1 Picea engelmannii | reverse complement strand
TTTTAACCCTTCAACATAGAAGACATTGTGTGTTTTAGTCTTTCCATTATCAAGACTAATGGTACCTTTTCCAACTATCCTTGTAGAAGCATTATCCCCAAAGGTAACACTGCCTCCTTTTTCTTTTGTTTTGATCCCCTGTTATGTGTTTTGAACATCCACTATCAATGTACCATTGGCTTCCTTTGTCTTGGTAAGAGCATCTTCTTCCTTGTTTTGTTTAGGAGACTTTAATATGCTGCTTCCACAGTCATGTGCTATGTGCCCATAGTTATTGCACTTATAACATTTAGTATTAATCAAGTAGAGGAGCAAATGAATTGTAGTTTCTATTAGCAAACCCATGAAAACTTCTGATTTTGTTGTTCACGTAGTCATCCTTTGAGGACTTGTAAGGACCTCTATTTCTGTTTCTCACATGGTCATTTCTTGTATAATTATGCTTTACAATCTATTGCTTTATGACCAAAATTATTGCAAGAAAAACAATAGCCAAGGAAGAGATTTTGATACTGGGTTGTGAAAGGCCTTCTTAGTGGAACAACTCTTCTGAACTCATTCTTGTTGTTCTTGTGAGAAGAGTCAAGTTTCTGCTGGTGATCATTTCCTTTCCTGTTTCTGCTTTCACTATTGATGGATCCTTTGAGAATGTTAGCATAGCTATTAGACTTTTCTTTAGGAATATTTTGATTCTCATCATAGTGAAGACAAGCCTTGATGAATGGTGAACTTGGCAACTGAGGATCTCATTTAAAGTTTCAATGCTCTTTTCAAACTTCAACTGAGCATTTGACTTCTTCAATTCCTCCTTTAATGAGACAACTTCAGACTCTAACTTCTCATAGGTTTCTTCCTTCTCTTTGAGCTGATTTTTCACTGCTTCTTCTAGTTGAATCTTTAGGCTGATAATTATCTTCTCTGTTTCATCAATATCATGATCCTTTTCATGTTTCTGCAATTGCTCCTTTTGTTGAGATTATGTACCTTGGGAAGTGTTCCCCATGTGTTTGTGAGGTCCTAAACACATGTGGGAAGTACTATGTACTTTGTGCCTTGTACTTTATGTCTAATTTCACTTTGACTTAGGAGATTTAAGTCAAAAGTGAAATTTGGTCATTTTAGCCTAAATGACTATTAATTCACTTTGTGGGTGAACTAGGAGACATAAAGTGAACTTAGGGAACTTAACCCAAAGTGGGTTTGAGAGTGAGATTATTATGGGATGATCTCAACCATTGATTGGACATGAGAATGGATGATCTCAACCGTCCAAACTTTAGGTTTCGTTATGGAGGTTCAAGAGGGTCGCAAAGGGCAAGGAGGAGCTCATTCACTCATTTGTTCACTTGGAGAGTTTGAGAGAGAGCATGAGGATGAGGTTTGTTGCATGTGTTGAGGAAAGCTTGGGCACTTCTATCCATGGAGGCCACCAACAAGCTTAGGTCCTCATTTATTTAGTGGAGAGGTTCTTGCTTGGAGGAGGGCGCATCATCAACAGGGAGGAGTTTTAGAGCTCAGATTGCAGTGAGGTCTGTTTCAGAGGGAAGCTTCAACTCAGTATCAGAGTACTGTGGGAGGGTTTCTTCATCAGAGCTTCCAGTTGGCAGAGAGCTCCAGTTCAGTGGTCTTGACAACATTTTTGGAGGACGCACCTTCCTAGGGTGCATTTGCTTTAGTTGGACTTGTATTGCAGCTTGGATCAAGCTGCTATTGTATCAGGTTCTTCTGTTTCTTGTACTTGTTGTATTCCACCTTCTATTCTTCCTATATATACACTTAGGGTCATGTTGACCAAAAATACCTGTGTTCATTTTCATGTATGTTAGAGTTTAGAACTACATTATTTTCAGCAGTAAAGATCTCTAGGTGTGTTACATATATTTTGGTATGCATGTGCTAACCTCTTGATGACAAAAACTACATGTTAGAGCACCTAATGGCCTATGTAACCATAACAAATCAGCGAAGAAGTTACTGAACAGTTTGCTGTCCTAAAACAACAACAAACCATTGTTAGACAATTGAAACTTAGAGCCAACTTGAGGTCAAAGACAGACCTAGTTGGCAGCTTGATAGGAACTGGAAAATCTTCATGCTATCAGAGCTTGGTGGCTCATTTTTGGACAGCATATGAGTGGACTGTTTTAGACACCTTTTGGGCAGATTTTGTGGACAACCATTGACCGAGTTCAGTGGCAGCTTGTTGGCAGATTTTTGTGGAGGGTTGTAGAGCAGTTTGTGGACATTTTTGTTAGTCTCTTTTCACACCTATGTGGTAGGAGTGAGGCTGATTTTTCACGACCTCTTTTCACACCTATATTCCTAGGAGTGAGGTCAGTGTTCATTTGCCTCTTTTCACACCTGTGTTGATAGGAGTGAGGCAATATTCCTTTGCAGTTGCAATATCAGTTTGAGTGTAGTCGACAGTGATGTCAACATCTCAGATGCGTGTGGAGGATAGGCTAGCTGGAGCTAGCAACTGGTCGCCCTGGAAGGCCAGGATTGTCTTTGTCTTGGAGGACCTCGAACTATGGGATATAGTTCAGGCTATTGTTCCTGTTCCCGCTGCTATTGCTCCCGTCTTGTTATTAGAGTTCAGGAAGAGGAACAACAAGGAAAAGAGGACGATATGTGATGCAGTGCGAGATCACATCATTCCCCACTTCACTGGGAAAGCTTATGCATTTGAGATGTGGGCATCTCTATGTAAGTTTTATGAGAGCTCTAATGAGAATCGGAAGATGGTTCTTCATGATCGACTCAGGGGCATTCGCATGCTCAAGAGTGAGTCGATGACTTCTTTCCTTGGTCGATACACCCAGATCAGAGACGAGCTTGGAGTTGTTGGAGAGGTGGTGGATCCAGATTCTATGGTGAGGACAATCTTAAACAACTTTACCAAACCATGGGGTCCATTCGTTCGTGGCATTGCTGCCAAGGAGGTCATGCCCACATGGGAGAGGATGTGGGATGATTTCGTTCAAGAGCAAACTAGACTTGTCTCAAAGGCTTCTGGACAACAACAATAGATAGTACAGGGTGATGAGGATCTTTCTCAAGAAGGCGGGTCGGGGAGGTCGACAGGGTCCCAAGTTTGGGGCCCCACCACAGGGAGGAGAGAGCAACAATGGTCAGAAGAGAGATATAAACAAAGTGAAGTGCTTTGTTTGTAAGAAGTTGGGGCACTATGTTGGACAATGTCCAAATAAGAAGAAGAAGAGGGGTGGTACCGCAACTACAGCAGAGGAGGCAGAGTTTCAAACTTTGTTTGAGAGAGAGTGTGCTTTCCTCATATGCTGCACTTTAGTTGAGACGACACCCAGCATCTGGTATATTGACAACGGGCCTTCGATCCATATGACTGGAGTCAGAGAGCACTTGACTGATCTCAGAGACACAGAGGTCAGGATGGAGATTTCCCTCGGAGATGACACCTTGGTTAGAGTTGTTGGGATTGGCATTGTTACCTTTCGGAGAGATGGCATGCCACCTATATCGTTCAGGGACGTTCTCTATGTCCCTGGGCTGAAGAAGAATTTGATTTCAGTTTCTACCCTCCGGGATAGAGGTCTTGAGGTGTCCCTCAGAGGGACTGAGGTCTTCATACACCCTAAGGGGTCCTCACTTGCCTCAGGACAAGTGATTGGAGTGAGGGATGGTAAACTGTTCAAATTGATTTTTCAGCCTCTTCATGCATTGGAAGTGAGCAACGACAACAACAGACAGACATGTGAGCTATGGCATCGTAGGATGGCCCATCTACATCATGGAGCTCTCGGAGGACTGAGAGAGGTTGTGACTGGAGTGCCACAGATCAGTACAGAGCATCAGGATGTTTGTAGAGGGTGTGCGCTTGGTAAGTTTTCCAAGGCCTCATTCCCCAACAGTGACACCAAGTCAGCTGGGATATTGGATTTAGTACACACGGATGTGTATGGGCCCATGTTTCGGAAGTCCTTGAGTGGTTGTGATTATGTGAGTACTATCTCACATATGGGCCCATGTCTCGGAAGTCCTTGAGTGGTTGTGACTATGTGAGCTCACAAGGATCCCAAATATGTAATCATCTTTGTCATGCGGACCTTCGAACTCTGGCTCCTAAAAAGTAGGAAGACTACTAAAAATAACAATTTTCTCCAAAACTAATGAAAAACTTGTGCAATGGCTCTGACTCTGAACCAGGATCATATCACTGAACCATCCCACACTTGAACTCTGTGGGAACCAACCTCTGACTCATAAAAGCTATCTCTAGAAACTAACTCTAGAGTCTAAACAACAACCTGATGAAATAAGTTGGCTCTTAACCCTCCAATTTGCAAAAGGGGAAAATCTAGGGGTTAACAATGGCGACTCAAGGGGATGAGATCCCTTTGAGGGATACCAAGAATCTTAGGATCTCTGCACCTGTATTTGCAAATAATGATTTGTGTAAAACAATCTGCTCGTCACTGTGCCTATCTTGTGGGTAATGGAGTCAAATAGGCATAGTGCCTGGACTGATCAACTGAAAAGAGGTCTTACCCATACATGCCCGTCCACAAGTACTACTTGTCACCCATCTATCTCGTACATTCCTCCCAGTGGAAAATGCGCTGAAGTTGACACATGGGAGAGAGTCACCTAGTCAGATGTTAATTAAGGAAAACATCTGCCATGCGCGAAGGTACCCACCAATAAGGCTAATGGGCCCTAAGGTACAAGCTCATCCTGCCAATGTGAATAATGTGATGAAGTCGAACACTGTCAAGAATCATCCAATCAAGGGCCAATGGTGATTAGCCTTGTTGAATACGAGATGACCGCCAATGAGGCTAACGGTCACCAAGGTGCTCAAACTTCTAGATCACCCCCAGATGATGTGTCAGAGTCGATGAGGGATGACCTGCTAAGGGTAAAGGAAATGATGAAATCCTTTCCCTTAATGCGAAGTAGTCAACAAGAAGTGTAAGATAAATATGGCATCATGTTCCTAGTGCTGGATGAGGTGGACCACTGAATCATAACAAATGAATCAATAAATATCATAGAAGAGACAAAACCATAAGATGACTCAAAACTTTTCCTATCGTCTCTTAAACACTACCCAATTTGATGCTCAGAGAATGATAGTAACATGACGCTCATCTGGGCTCGACCTAAACATGAGTTGAAGGAAAGACTGGGTGAAATGATGACATGACACTTAGAGTTTGACTCAAACTAAGTGATGGAGAACAAGGCTATCAATGTATGCGAACAAGGAAATAGCGGACTTGCCTCATAAAAGGTATTTATTATGCAAGGAAACAAGATATACACTGATATAAAGTGAAGAAAAATAACCAAACTACCAACTAGGACTGAACAACAACTAAAATAAAGGAAATTCTGCAAGATAAAAGAACCAACTTGCTGTCCTAAAGCATAAAAAACAGCAATATTGAAATCTGAAAATGACACTACGGAAATGAACAAGGACTACTACCCAAAACCCAAAAATTTACTTTTTTTGTCTCTTTCTTTTCTCCTTTTTTTTTGGAAATATAATTTCAATTGTTTCCCATTGACTGGCAACCCTTCTCTGTCTCCTTCCAGGTTCGTAAGATGAAATGTGTTAGGCCCGATAGCTACATCAATATGGTATGGACCCGACCAGAGACTATCGAATTTTCCATAGTGTCCTGGTTTCTCATTTTTCTTGTCCCACAGTAGAACCAAGTCTCTCACCTGGAAGGATTTTCCCTTTGCTTTTTGGTCAAACACCCTTTTGACTTGTCCTTGATACTCTGAAAAACGGGTGTATGCCACTTGCCTATCTTCTTCCAATTGTACCAACCGATCAATATGATGTTGTAAAGCCTCTTGGTTGGTAGTGAATTGTCCCAAAAGCTTGTAAACTGGCAACCCCAAGTTAATTGGCAGAACCACATCTAAACCATAAACCAACTCAAAAGGGCTCTTACCAGTGGCACGTTTTTTAGTAATTCGATCTGCCCATAGTGCATACTTGAGGCAACTGTCCCACGCCCACTATTTTCTTGATAATTTTGATGAGATTCTTATTACTAGATTCCTCCAATCCATTCCTTTGTGGATAATAGTTGGCTGCATGAGCCAACAAAATAATATATTGGGAACAGAAAGTGACCAATTCAATGGATCGGAAAACAATGGCATTGTTTGCTGTGATCTTACTTGGGACTTCGAATTTGGTGATGATGATCTCTTGCAAAAATCTGACAATGCTGGCTTTGGATGAAGTTTTCAAAGGAATCGCCTCCACCCATCTGGTGAAGTAATCTGTGGCAACATGGATCTAGCTGTAACCATTGCTTGAATTTTGCTGAAACTATCAAATAAAATCCAACGCCCACTGCTGAAAGGGGGCTTGCACTATGATTTTATCAAGTGGAAAAGCAGGCAACTTCTACTTTCCTTCAAATCTTTGACAAGCCTCACAAGATTGGATAAAGGCATGCACATCAACGAATAGAGTGGGATAATAGTACCCAACTCGCATGACCTTGTGTGCTGTGGTTCTAGCTGAAAAATGTTTGCCACATACTCCTGCATGCAATTCGTGTAAGATATCCTTCGATTCCTCTGAATCCACACATAGAAGAATGATTCCATCAAGATTCCTCCATCTTAATCCTCCCTGCACAAAACAATACTTGGCATCCCGTAGCTGTAGTGATTGCCTCTGCGTCTTGTTACGCAATTCTATTATTCTATTATTTTGCAATTGGACCAATGGGACATCCTCACCTTCATGCACATCATCAACTACATGACAAGAAAACTCATCAATACAGTTAAAGAAACTTAAAATTTGTCCTTTATCCTCAAAAAATTGCCAAGAGCCAATGGTATCAGGAACTGAAGGTCTCAAGATTACCTCAACCATATATCGTGTATGAGGAATGGGCATAGATGGCTTGAAAGCTGCAACTGAGGATGCCATAGAATCTGCTAGCTTATTGAACATTCTTGGAACAACAGTGATGTCAAATGCATCAAAGCACTCAATCTCGTCTCATATTGCGTCCCCATATCTCTTCAGTCGAGGATTCTTCGCTTCACATAGATTTCTTACTTGGTTTACTTAGTACTACAAGCTAGGTATCCCCTTCGACTTTTAATAGCTTGATCCCTATCTTCCTTGCCTGCTTAAGTCCCAACAACAAAGCCTTGTGTTCGGCTGTATTGTTAGTACAATCAAACTGTAAATGGAAAGAAAATGGGGAAATAATACCCTTGGGTGAAGTGAGAACAACCCCTGCTCCAACTCCGGATCTAGACCGTGCACCATCAAAATGCATATGCCATAATTCATCTGTCAAACTAGTTGTAAGTGGGATAATTGGTTCCTCGTGGTCATCCATGACCACGTATGTTCCCAATTTCGGCTCCGATGCCTCAAGGTACAATAGTTCATTGTCTAATTGCTGCGGATCTTCAACATGGTGTAGCATTTTCTGTTAACGAAACAACCTTACCTTCTGTCCCAGAGAGATAGGAATCTGTGTACGACCAGTCCATTTGAATGCTTCCTCCGGCATCCGCTGCCCATTTTCTCGACAAGAGCGTGCCCCATTTTACAGGGCAATCTATCACAACCATGTCCATGACCAAAATCCGCTCCGGGCATTCCTGTAAATAAACTTCAAGATCCTTGATAACCTCGCAAACGTGCACTTCACGTGAATCCACGACTTGCACATTCCTATAAGGCTTAGGAACATTTAATCCCAATTCGTTTATTATTTCAAAGGTCATTACATTAATAGATGCTCCCGAATCTAACATGCAGTTATGAAGAATCAAACCACTAATAAGCAAATAAATGTAGAATGGAGTAAAATCATTATTAGCCTTTCCCATACCAAGGTTATGAAGAATCAAACCACTAATAAGCAAATAATTGTAGAATGGAGTAAGATCATTATTAGCCTTTCCCATATCGAGTTATATTTTTGGATGATCTGATGGTCAATAGGACCAATGAAACCTAAGAATCAATTGATGGCTTCTCTATGCCTAGGCATGCAGATCAAATCCTTGAGAGGTATCGGTATTTTTATCTTTAATAACTCGCTTTCCAAGGAAAAACTTGCTGGATCATGTTGAATTGGTGCAACCACTTGTTGGGTATCTCTCTTCGTTTGTGGACCAACCGAAACCTCGCCCTTCCTAGCATATGTCTTGGTAATCTTAGCTACCATGGATGCAGCTTTAGACTTCGCTTTTTCAATGTTTGCTGCACCCATTTGGCTTCCAGGGACAACCATACTAGTAGGAAACATGTTAGCCTTGCATGCGTTAAATTGCCGAGGATTCAAATGATTAAAACTTTATAAACTTACCCACTTACCACTGGACACTTGGAATATCCGAGGGCTGTAACTTTCCTCAATCACAGATAACATGTTCAAGGTGTCTTCGAGTCGCTCAGAAGATTCTTCTGATTGATCTGGGGCAAACAAGTATGTTGTTCTTACAAAGACTGGGCATCCTTCTTCATTATGCGATAAATCACACGCCCTGCAGTAATGGTTGGATGAGGAGTAGTCTACAAAATTGTTTCTTGATATGGGCACTGGAACCTTAGATACTTCAGGCTTTTAAGTTTTTTGCAGGTTGGAAAGGTCTTCATGGTTGAAACGGTTTTTGATTTGTAGGATCTCTTTGTTGACTCTGCATGTTCTTCTCCATCTTAACCATTTTGTTGCTTAGATCATGTAACAAGTCAACAATCTTGCCAGGAATCTCTTCTTTGTTAGCCATTACCTCTTCCTTTGGCTCTTGAACTCTTCTCGCCTGTGGATCAAATTATCGTGAGAGAGGTAGTTGAACCTTCTAGGCTGCCATGATATTCTTCTCGATTTTGGTAGCAGAAACCAAGGCGGAGTCCATATCACGTACCTCCTTTTCCTTGAGCAAGAAACCAAAAGACTCATCAAACACCTTGAAGTAATGCAATAAAGCAATATCATAATTGGGTCGAACATTTTGAGGAATCTTGTTATAGAGTTTAGAGAATCGAGTATTGAACTTTGAGACTGTTTCATTCTCTTCCTTGTGTAAGAGGTGAATCAATCTAACAAAAATGAGTTGTCCTTCCTGTATGCCCACTTTTTAGTAAACCGACGTTTGAATGAATCCCATCTGTCAATGAAATTAGCAGGAATTGATTTATGCCATGCTCGTGCATCTCCTTCTAGGGTTTGCACGAACATCTTCATAACATCTTCGTGTTCAACTTCTAAGTCATCAATGAATGTCAAGGAGGCATTCACATGATCTTCAACCGTGACAGCATTATTTCTCGCAAACAGTGGGAGGCGCTCACGATATTCCCCTGGTGGAAAAACATGAGGTTGTCAAGGAATTTGAGTTATATCCAAAGGTGCATATATAGTGAGAGAAAATCGAACTACAACACTTTCCATTGTACAAGCAGGAACTGAAACCGAAGAAATAGAAGATGAAGATATAGAGGGAACATTTACCGCAACCGATCATCTAGTTGATGATGTACTTACCAAAGTACTTATGGTCGTGGAAAGTGGAAAAACAACTTGGGATGTACATGCAACAATGGGGCTGATAGCTGCGACCGATGGAATCCCAGGCGTTGTTGTCTATCCATTTTGGAACAAATGTTCAGGCTCGTTAAAGGTCGGAAACAGACCTTGAGAAGGATCAAACCTTGGTGATTTTCTCGACTTAGTATGGATTTGATTCTGTAAACAACAGAGTTGCCAGGAGAGTTTGAAAATAAAAGAAAAATGAAAGCACTCACCAATGTCGTTATGATTTGCAGGGATTGACGACGAATCCCTGGAAATGGCGCCAATTTGTTAGCACAAAAATCTACACTGTACGAAATGGAGTGACTTCAGAAATCTGCAGTGAGAAATCAGCGTTATCATATAGGAGATTTTGCCGAAATTGTCACCAGCAAATCTCCTCTCTGTTTGGGCTGGTGCTTTTCCAACCTCAGGGGGGGTCCCTAGCTGCTCATGCACTGAAATTACCCTGTAATCTGCTTATAAACCTGTAAAACAACACATAAATAATCCTTGGCATGCAATCAAACAGCCAAAGATGAGATGAGAAAAGTTTTGTAATAATTCAGAGGAAATTTTCTGTTTGCAATAGCTTAAGAATGGTAAAGAAAAGAGATAGAAAGGTGATCTAAGTGATAAATGTTATCAAAATAAAGGCCTAAGAACTTCTAGAATGCTGTGCAAAGAAACAACAATGTACCACAAGTTCCAAGAGCTGGAGAGAAGGCATAGTCAAACTTTATTTTGCATTAATAAGAAGGTTGATTGCACCATAGAGACAAATACAAAACTGATCCAGTGATATCCCCTGCACAGAGTAGAAGAAGCTAGAGGAATAGAGAATGAAAGAAGAATGCTGCTGCCAAGAAAAAATCCCCCTTTCCACCTTGAGCGACCTCCTCCTTTTAGGAATTATTGAGGTTGAATTAGCCATGCAAGGAGTCTTCCTAAGCCAATGCACATTGATGAGTTGAGTGTAGTTCTCCCTCTCATATGCTTTGTCCAAGTGAAGATACTCCTTGTGAAATTGTTGATGGAGTGTAATGAAGTGTCCATGCGTCCTAGTCTAAGTGGAGTCATCTCTCATGCGCCTTAGTTCACTGGAGATACTCTTAGTTGACTTTTGATGATCTAGGGTGAAGTGACTCCACTCCAGTCCCCAAGAGAAGGCATCCTAGTTAACTCCAACCAACTGATGCATGCATCTAGTTAACTCAAATAAGGAACCTTGTTAACTCCTCCATGCACCACCTCACTCCTTGTCCCATACATGCACCTTAATCACCCTTAGTTGACTCATGCATGCACCTTGGATGACTCAAGCACACATGCTTGCCACTTGCCACTCGCTAAACTGTCACGTGTCACAATTTGAAGCTGCCACTTGCCACCTTTGCATGGATGCCACATGTCACCCTGCATGGCGACCATGCCTGCTAATAATAGTATTGCTAAAAATAGCAGTCCGCACAAAAATAGAATAAGACGAAAAATGTCGGGAACTGCTAGGAGGACACTGCCAAATATAGCACGCTTAAAAATAGGCACTGCTAAAAATAGAAACTTCTTGAATGTCAATGAAATCAGGCTCAACGGATTCGATTTTTTGCAAGTAATCAGAATATGTACTCGGAATCGTCATCTGAACCCTGGAACTCAAACTACTAAAAATAACAGTGTCTTGCATTTTGCCCGGAAAAAGCTCATTGGCATCGTGAGCTCACAAGGATCCCAAATATGTAATCATCTCTGTCATTCAGACCTCTGAACTCTGGCTCCTAAAAAGTAGGAAGACTGCTAAAAGTAGCAATTTTCTCCAAAACTGATGAAAAACCTGTGCAATGTCTCTGACTCTGAACGAGGATCATATCACTGAACCATCCTGCATCTGAACTCTGTGGGAACCAACCTCTGACTCATGAAAGCTGTCTCGGGAAACTTGAAACCAGTTCTGGACACCAGCCTGTTGAAATAAGCTGGCTCTTAACCCTCCAGTTTGCAAAAGGGGCAAATCTGGGGGTTAATAGGGCCTCAACCTGTTTAACATAATTGGCTCTAACCTATTTTGACATAGTTCAGTTTGAAATAATTTTTGAAATGGTTCCCTCTTCACAAATAATTTTCTTCTTATTTCTTAGCTTGATATTCCCATTTATTGGTATTATCTTGAGTGGATGAGTAAGAATTACATTCTTTATGATGGGCAAGATGATAAATATCAAGATTCAACCTTTAATGATAGCTGTTGAAATGGGCATAAGGAAAGCGAAATAAAAAGTTGTAAGGGTTGCAATTTCAAGATTTGAGGTTCATATGTAACTCTTTGATGGCAAACATATCATAAGCCTCAACAAATGGAAATATAGTATGTACATTTAGCTGCCTGTGTATTAAACACTCTATTGTCAAACAATAAAGATGCTTTTCATATGGATGGATACTTGGCTGTTTGGAACAGTATGTTAATTTGAGTGTGTCACTTTCACACTAAGGCTGTCATTGACCTTTCTGCATGCGTGTTCTCAAGCAATTCAATACAGCCTTCGATCCATGGATTATCTTCTGTTAAAATGGATGTGAGTTTTTGTTATAAAACTTCCAATATTTCGTTTATAGCCATTTTTATCCTGATTTTAAAAATTATCCTTTTAGGGAGTAAGTTTTATTTGTATCCCATTGCAAAGATTTCTTACAGTTTTGACATTCTATATAGATGTATGGCTTAGATTGAAATGCCTTTTGTGTTTTGTACTCAAATATCTTTTAGTTTGTCTCCTTTGTTTTGTTTTATTGACAGATATGGAATATTTCAGACATCAGACAATGATGCTAAATAGTAAATACATCAAATTTTAGATTTTGAACTCATTCTATCATGATATGGTGGACCTGTAACCTATGTTACCAGAAACCTGACTAGGAGACCTGTTTTTTTGTTTCGTTTCCTTTCCCATTCTCATTGCCATCTTCGTGTTGAGACTACATCAGTATATTACTATATTAGTAATCAATGCTATATCCATATTATATGCTGGGAGGGGGGAGTGGGTTCACTTTTCTTATGCCCCAAAACCCTCTAGCCCCATTTCTCGTTCCAATCCTGTTTCCTGTTCCATTTCCTGTTTCTAGTAACATAGCCTGTAGCCTAACATAGTAACTATAATCTTTTATCAAAATAATTTATATTTCATGTATATCATGCTTTTTGGGTGTTGTTGCTGAAATAATATGCTCATGTTTGGTTTGGACAGGGTGGTCCTGATCCTTGGATTGTAGAAGCTTTTGCTCGTGTGGCCAAGCACCCATCTGCTCAGATAACATCCCAGGTTAGATGTTTATCCTCCTTTTTTTTCCTAGTTCTCAAAACATGACAGTTTGATCCTCCGATTTGACACCAGTTATTGCCCACTGAAAGTTTGTGCATCCGTCCATGACTTCTCTTAATTTAGTGAATATAAAAAATGAACAAATGATGGTATTGGATGAAAAAAAGGGAAATAGTAACTGCCAGTTTATTAGCATGTAAACAAGTTTTATATTCTTAATTCTAGTCACAGAATTGTGCAGTGAATGTGGATTCTTCTCTCTATATTTTTCACTCTTCTAGCATTAAAGAGGATGTAAATGGAAATATTTTATTATCTTAACATAAATACTGGTATCATCTAGATTCAGGACAAATTTGAAAGGTTAAGTTCTAAGCAGTTGCAGATGTGCTATTGCTCAACAAGAACTGAAAACATTCTGTGGCTATAAACGAAATTTATCAGATGACATCTGCTGCATCTAACATTTGGCAGCTTAGAACATTCTCTTATTTCATTGGCGATGAACATATAAAAAGGAAATTCTCAATGGTCTATTATCCACCTCACCAAGGGATAGTAGCAGATTTCAACAGCAAGGCAAGGATTTAAAGTATATCTGTGGCTTTGGTTAAATATTTCGTGTGCATTATCTATATGGATTTGGTTTTCTCTTCAGAAGTTTCTCAAATCTTCATTAGGAAATCTCTGGGGTGGTTTGTGGTAATCTAGTTCAAGACCCGTAAATTGATAGTTTTGGGGTATTAGGTTCAAAACCCATCATGGTTGTTTTGGGCCCTGGGCTAATTTCATTAAAATCCATCAACATATTAAGGTTATAGGCAGTGGTTGAGAGTTTTATTGGAGTTTTTGTTTAAATTGGGGTATTGGGAGAAAACAAGAAGATCCAATGTTAATACTAAATATTATGTATTATGTGAATGATATACCATGTAAAAAATGTTAAGGTTAGTTAGGTGTTTCAACTACCTTAACTGTGTTAGGGCATTGGAAAACAGTGTTACTAGACTCGACTAAGTCACCCGACTTGGGTGAATTTGACATGTTTTTGACCAAAACTGCATTGAACTGGTCATTGACTCATAGAGGCTGAGCCAATCTCTTGATCAGCCTTGATAGAGAGAAGGGAATCATCTACAAAATAGCTATTAACCATCTCTAAGCCATCCGTGAGTAGAATACCCCTAATCTGCCCTGCAATACGAGATGCCTCCAACAAATAACCTAGGGCAGTCAAAACATATAAATATGGAGCCAAAGGGCACGCATGGCGAATGAACCTGATGAAGAACAATCCGCAGTGACAGAGTTGCTGACGGAAACAAAGGCTGATGCATTGGTGAAGAGACTGTTCATCATGGCCACACAATGAGAACCAAAACCCAAGCAAGATAACATCTCTGAGATGAAGGACCAATGAACTTGGTCATATGCCTAGTCGAAGACAAGATTCAGCCTTCAACAAGGTACTGCTGACCAATATCTCGTGCCCACTCCATAGCTTCCTAGGCAAAAACCACAGTATCAATAATGAACCTCCCCTGTAGAAAGCTAGTCTGCTTCGACTGCACCATATATCTAGCAACCAATTAGATCTTCATAGTTGAAGCCTTAGCTTGGATTTTGTAAGCAACCGGGAGCAAGGTGATAGGCTTCCAATCCCTAATGGAATCTCTCACTGCATTCTTGGGAATGAGCTTAACCAACCCCTGATTAAGAAAATCAGAAAGGTGACAGGAAGTGAAGACTTCCGATGCTAGACAGTAGAAGTCATCAGTAATGGAGTCCCACATGGACTTGTAGAATTCACACAACAAACCATCTATCCCAGGGGACTTGCCATTCTGCATAGAGGTCAAGGTGGTGAAAAGCTCGT
>ML802141.1:111188-137100 GCA_009831015.1 Picea engelmannii | reverse complement strand
GACACATTAATCGACAGTGGATCTCAATCTAATCTAATCTCAGAAGAATTGGTTAAGCAATTGGGGTTAAAAACACAAGTACATCATAAGCCTTACACACTTAAATGGATAAGAAATCATCATCAAATGCACATAACAAAGCAATGCATAATCAAATTTGCAATTTCATCTAAGTATGTGGACGAAGTAACATGTGATGTAGTGTCGTTAAGAGAATGTGGAATGGTCTTAGGTAGTCCATATTTATATGATCGTAAGACAATCTTCTACAGGACAAAGAATCAATATCAATTAGCCAAAGCAGGTCAAGATTATGTGGTTCATGATCATCGTGTTAAGGTAAATAAAACACTTCAAACAATGGAACAATTAAAGAAGGCAGTGCAAGCAAGAAACAAACCAATAATTGTTTCAAATGAAGTAATCGATCTTAAACAAGAACAAGAAATGATTGTTGAATGGAAAAGCAATCATAAGTTGCTTCAAGATAAGCTCATGTCGTGCAAATATTTCAAGTATATCAACTCATTTGCAGTCGTCTTTTTGATGTTATCATTAGTAATTTTTTCTACATGGATGATAGTGGCTTCAGTAAGATGTAACAGGGTTCAAATGGCTAACAATATATTGTCAGTTGTCATGATTTTGTTACAGTTGATCTTGATGAGACATGTGCACAGGACAGAGTTCAGAGACAGAGGACAAGTCAGGTGAACTATCCCGAGCTTGTTGACTGGTCAGTAACCTTTTGGGGACCAAAAGGTCTTTTAGTGGGGAGGTGTGATCCAAAATCGGATCCAGAAGCCTGACAGGGCTAAAAAAGGCTCAAAAATAAAAGTGCTTATAATTCAACAAAACCAATGCCATTGCGTCATTCTTGTTCTCCCGATTCCGACCATATATTTACTTTCTCAAACGGACGTCGTATGCGAAAGTTATCGCATTTGGAAGTTTTGCATAAGCAGGAAAAAAGTCAACTAGTCAAAGGACACGTGACACATTCTGGAGCTGACACATGGCAGGTTGCATAGGTGACAAGTGGCAAAGTTCTGTGTGGACACTTGACATTTGACTGGTTTCTACATGGACCAATCCCATAACAACACGTGGCATGTTGAGATTGGTAAAATATGGCAAGTTAATAAATTTCAAGGATGAATTATATATTATAATATATGGTTATTTTAAAAAAAACTATATATCTTGTGGTCATTAAAGTGGATAAGCCACAAATATTTTATAAAGTGGACAAAGTACCCATTTAATAAGGGATTGACTATTAAAAGGAAACGAATCCCAAGGAAGATTTGAAATATATATTGGTTTAAATAATATCCCTTTTTAAAAGGGCCACGTCACATCTTTTGACCATATATTATGGTTATTATGTAATATATGGGGTGTATTATACGTAATATAATATCTGCCATGATATTAAAAGGAAAAGGGATGGCTCCAAGTTCAGCCACATATATTATATGCAGATTAAGTGGGTCGAAACCTTGGGTATGGATTATTTTAAAACCATATGTGAATCTGCTGCCATATTTTATGGAATTTGAAGCAGATTTTTTTCCCATAAGGAAGGGATTCGTTGGGATTTGATCCCATGACTGTCTTATATATGTAAAAGGTTTTACCAATCTGGCTACAGGTCGAATTGATGCAAGTTAAAGCAGAACAATGTTATTTATGCAGAGAAAACCAGTGAATTAGGAGAACTTTGGAGGCCATTTCCAGAGGCTATACTCAGCCTTTTTCAATGTCGTCAGTTGCCTTGGATTTCTGAGGTCGAGAAGAACACAATGAGATCAGTATGAAGTTAATTTGATGTAATTTTGATGTACTTTTCAAGCATTGAAGAATAAATAAAGAATCCTCCCCCACCGAGACAAAGGCCCGGAGACGTAGGCAAATTTGTTCCGAACTCCGTTATCACTTCTCTTGTTATGGTTTGTTGTTCTTATTGCTTTAGTTCAGATCTGTATTTTGTATTATGGCTGTGATATATTCTCTCATATTCATCCTCTTTCATTAGCTTCTTAAATTATTAATTAACGCATGCAATTAAAACTCAACCACAGTCATTAAAATATATTTTCTGGATCAACTAGCCTCGAACGAAGGCTATTTGGAAGAAGTGGAAATATGGGATTAAAAATAAAAGATAATATTTTGATATCGATTTGAGAGGTGCAAGTGGGTTCCCGCGCGCTCTTAACGTTGAGACATTCTTTGGCCCATTTCAATCAAATTCGTATCGATTTAGGGTTGATTCTGGCTAACCCCGAATGAAGGTGATTTTTGAAAACCAAATTCTTCATTTACAAATATGAAATCCTATTTGGATACCCTTTTGAGAGTTGTACACGTGGTCTTGATTGCGAAAGAAGACATGTAGTTCTTGGGCCCCTTTTTCTCAACTTCAAGTCATTCTAGGCCCAAGTTTGACCAGCCTCGAACGAAGGCTATTTGGAAGAAGTGGAATTATGGGTTTTAAAATATAAAATAAATTTTTGATACCCATTTGACAGATATAGGTGGGTTCCTGAGCGCTCACAATGTTGAGGCATTCTTTGGATACCGATTTGAAACTCGTACACCTGGTCCTAAATGCGATCGAAGACGTGTAGTGCTTGGGCCCCTTTTTCTCAACTTCCGGTCATTCTAGGCCCAAGTTTGACCAGCCCCGAATGAAAGCTATTTGGAAGAAGTGGAATTATGGGTTAAAAATACAAATTTTTTTTTTATACCCATTTGAGAGATTCAAGTGGGTTCTCGAGCCCTCATAACGTTGAGGCATTCTTTTGCCCATTTCGATCAAATTTGTATCATTTTATAGTCGATTATGGTTAACCCCGAATGAAGGTGATTTTTCAAAAGAAAAATTCCTCATTTGCAAATATGAAATCATATTTGGATACCCATTTGAGAGTTGTACATGTGGACCTAATTGCAAGCGAAGACATGTAGTTCTTGGGCCATTTTTCTCAACTTTGGGTCATTTTAGGCCCAAGTTTGACCAGCCCCAATTGAAGGCTATTTAAAAGAAGTGGAATTATGGGTTTAAAAATATAAATTATTTTTTAATACCCATTCGAGAGATGCAAGTGGGTTCCTAAATTCTCGTAACGTTTAGGCATTCTTTTGCCCATTTACATCAAATTCGTATCGTTTTAGGGTCGATTCTGGTTAACCCCAAATGAAGGTGATTTTTAAAAGCAAAATTTTTCATTTGAAAATATGAAATTATATTTGGACACTCATTTGAGAGTTATACACATGGTCCTAATTGCGAGCGAAGACGTGTAGTTCTTAGGCCCCTTTTTCTCAACTTCGGGTCATTCTTGGCCCAAGTTTGACCAGCCTCGGATGGAGGCTATTTAGAAAAAGTGGAATTAAAGGTTTAAAAATATAAAATAATTTTTTGATACCAATTTGACAGATGCAAGTGGGTTCCCGAGCACTCGTAATGTTGAGGAATTGTTTTGCCCATTTGGATCAAGTTTGTATCATTTTAGAGTTGATTCTGGTTAACCTCGAATGCAGATGATTTTTCAACAACAAAATTCTTCATTTGCAAATATGGAATCATATTTGGATACCCATTTGAGAGTTGTACACATGGTCTTGATTGCGGGTGAAGACATGTAGTTCTTGGGCCCCTTTTCTCAACTTTAGGTCATTCTAGGACCAAGTTCAACCAGCCTCGAATGAAGGCTATATAGAAAAAGTGGAATTATGGGTTTAAAAATATAAAATATTTTTTTGATACCCATTTGAGAAATAGAAGTGGGTTCCTGATCGCTCATAACTTTGAGGCATTATTTGGCCCATTTCGATCAAATTCGTATCGTTTTAAGGTTGATTCTGGTTAACCCCGAATGAAGGTGATTTTTTAAAAGATAAATTCTTTATTTGAAAGTATGAAATCATATTTGGATACCCATTTGAGATTTGTACACGTGGTCCTAATTGCGAGCGAAGACATGTAGTTCTTGGGCCCCTTTTTTCTCAACTTCGAGTCATTTAAGGCCCAAGTTTGACCAGCCCCAAATGAAGGTTATTTAAAAGAAGTTGAATTATGGGTGTAAAAATATAAAATAATTTGTGATACCCATTTTATATATGCAAGTGGGTTCCCGAGCGCTCGTAACGTTGAGACATTCTTTTGCCTATTTCAAATTCGTATCGTTTTAGGGTCGATTCTGGTTAACCCTGAATGAAGGTGATTTATTAAAAGAAAAATTCTTCATTTGCAAATATGAAATCATATTTGGATACCCATTTGTGAGTTGTACACCTGAGCCTAATTACGAGCGAAGATGTTTAGTTCTTGGGCCCCATTTTTCTCATCTTTGGGTCATTCTAGGACCAAGTTAGACCAGCCCCAAATGAAGGCTATTTTTAGAAAAAGTGGAATTATCAGTTTAAAAATATAAAATAATCTTTTGATACCCATTTGAGAGATATAGGTGGGTTCCCAATCTCTCTCAATGTCGAGGCATTCTTTGGCCAATTTCAATAAAATTTGTATTGTTTTAGGGTTGATTTTGGTTAACCCTGAATGAAGGTCACTTTTGAAAAGACAAATTCTTGATTTCAAAAGATGAAATAATATTTGGATACCCATTTGAGAGTTGTACACGTGGTCCCAATTGCGAGAGAAGACGTTTAGTTCTTGGTCCCCTTTTTCTCAAATTCGGGTCATTTTAGGCCCAAGATTGACCAGCCTCGAACGAAGGCTATTTGGAAAAAGTGGAAATATGGGTTTAAAAATAAAAAATAATATTTGGATACCGATTTGAGAGGTACAAGTGGGTTCCCGAGCGCTCCTAACGTTGAGACATTCTTTGGCACATTTCGATCAAATTCGTATCGATTTAAGGTTGATTCTGGTTAACCCCGAATGAAGGTGATTTTTGAAAACCAAATTCTTCATTTACAAATATGAAATCCTATTTGGATACCCTTTTGAGAGTTGTACACGTGGTCTTGATTGCGAGAGAAAACGTGTAGTTCTTGGGCCCCTTTTTCTCAACTTTGGGTCATTCTAGGCCCAAGTTTGACCAACCCCGAATGAAGGCTATTTCGAAGAAGTGAAATTATGGGTTTAAAAATACAAAACATTTTTTTGATACCCATTTGAGAGATGCAAGTGGGGTTTTGAGCGTTCGTAATGTTGAGACATTCTTTTCCCCATTTCGATCAATTTTTTAGCGTTTTAGTGTTGATTATGATTAACCCCGAATGAAGACGATTATTTAAAAGAAAAATTCTTCATTTTAAAATATGAAATCATATTTGGATACCCATTTGAGAGTTGTACATGTGGTCTTGATTGTGAGCAAAGAGGTGTAGTTATTGGGCCCCTTAATGAAGGCTATTTGGAAGAAGTGGAATTATGGGTTTAAAAAAACAAAATAATTTTTTGATACCCTTTTGAGAGATGCAAGTGGGTTCCCGAGTGCTCGTAACGTTGAGGCATTCTTTTGCCCATTTCGATCAAATTCGTATCGTTTTAGTGTCGATTTTGGTTAACACTGAATGAAGGTGATTTTTGAAAAGAAAAATTATTCATTTGCAAATATGAAATCATATTTCGATACCCATTTGAGAGTTGTACACGTCAACTTGATTGTGAGCAAAGAGTTGTAGTTATTGGGCCCCTTTTTCTCCATTTTGGGTCATTCTAGGCCCAAGTTTGACTAGCCCCGAATAAAGGCTATTTGGAAGAAGTGGAATTATTGGTTTAAAATTACAAAATAATTTTTTGATACCCATTTTAGAGATGCAAGTGGGTTCCTGAGCACTTGTAAAGTTGAGGCATTCTTCTGTCCATTTCAATCAAATTCGTATCATTTTAGGGTCGATTCTGGTTAACCCTGAATGAAGTTGATTTTTGAAACCCAAAATTCTTCATTTGCAAATATGAAATCATATTTGGATACAAATTTGTGAGTTGTACACTTGAGCCTAATTGCAAGCCCAAATGTGTAGTTCTTGGGCCCCTTTTTCTCAACTTCTGGTCATTCTAGGCTCAAGTTTGACCAGCGCTAAATGAAGGTTATTTAAAAGAAGTCGAATTATTGGTTTAAAAATATAAAATAATTTTTTGTTACCCATTCGAGAGATGCAAGTGGGTTCCCGAGCACTCGTAACATTGAGACATTCTTTGGCCCATTTTGATCAAATTCGTATCGTTTTAGGGTTTATTCTTGTTAACCCCGAATGAAGGTGATTTTTGAAAAGAAAAATTCTTCATTATGAAGTCATATTTGGATACCCATTTGAGAGTTGTACATGTGGTCCTAATTGCGAGTGAAGAAGTGTAGTTCTTGGACCCCTTTTTCTCAACTTTGGGACATTTTAGGCACAAGTTTGATCAACCCCGAATCAAGGCTATTTAGAAGAAGTGGAATTATGGGTTTAAAAATATAAAATAATTTTTTGATACCCCTTTGAGAGATGCAAGTGAGTTCCCAAGCGCTCGTAACATTGAGGCATTATTTGGCCCATTTCGATCAAATTCGTATCATTTTAGGGTTGATTGTGGTCTTGATTGCAAGCGAAGACATGTATTTCTTGGGCCCCTTTTCTCAACTTCGGGTCATTCTAGGCCAAAGTTTGACCAGCCCTGAATGAAGACTGTTTGGAAGAAGTGGAATTATGGGTTTAAAAATACAAAATAATTTTTTGATACCCATTTGAGAGATGCAAGTGGGTTCCTGAGCGCTCGTAAAATTGAGGCATTCTTTTGCCCACTTTGATCAAATTAGTATCGTTTTAGGGTTGATTCTGGTTAACCCCGAATGAAGATGATTTTTGAAAAGAAAAACTATTCATTTGAAAATATGAAATCATATTTGGATACCCATTGGAGAGTTGTAGACGTGGTCCTCTTGATTGCGAGTGAAGACGTGTAGTTCTTGAGCCCATTTTTTCTCAACTTCGGGTCATTCTATGCCCAAGTTTGACCAGCCCCGAATGAAGGCTATTCGGAAGAAGTGGAATTATGAGTTTAAATATACAAAATAATTTTTGGATACCCATTTGAGAGATGCAAGTGGGTTCCCGAGCGCTCAAAACGTTGAGGCATTCTTTTGCCTAATTCGATTAAATTCGTATCGTTTTAGGGTTGATTCTGGATAACCCCAAATGAAGGTGATTTTTGAAAATCAAAATTCTTCATTTCAAATATGAAATCATTTTTGGATACTCATTTGAGAGTTGTACATGTGGTCCTAATTGTGAGAGAAGAATTACGGGTTTTAAAGTGAAAAATAATTTTTCGATACCCATTTGAGAGATGCAAGTGGGTTCCCGAGCGTTTGTAACGTTGAGGTATTTTTATGCCCATTTCGATCAAATTCGCATCGTTTTAGGGTTGATTCTAGTTAACCCCGAATGAAGGTGATGTTTGAAAAGAAAAATTCTTCATTTGCGAATATGAAATCATATTTGGATACCCATTTGAGAGTTGTACACATGGTCCTAATTGCGAGCGAAGATGTGTAGTTCTTGGGGCCCTTTTTTCTCAACTTCGGGTCATTTTAGGCCCAAGTTTGACCAGCCCCGAATGAAGGCTATTTATAAGAATTGGAATTATGGGTTTAAAAATATAAAATAATTTTTTAATACCCATTTAAGAGATGCAAGTGGGATCCCGAGCACTTGTAGCATTGCGGTATTCTTTGGCCCATTTCGATCAAATTCGTATTCTTTTGGGGTTGATTCTGGTTAACCCTGAATGAAAGTGATTTTTTGTAAAGAAAAATTCTTCATTTGCAAATATGAAATCATATTTGGATACCCATTTGAGATTTATACACGTGGTCTTGATTACGAGAGAAAACGTGTAGTTCTTGGGCCTTTTTTTTTCTCAACTTCGGGTCATTCTAGGCCCAAGTTTGACCAGCCCCGAATGAAGGCTATTTGGAAGAAGTGTAATTATGCGTTTAAAAATACAAAATAATTTTTTGATATCCATTTGAGAGATGCAAGTGGGTTCCCGAGCGCTCGTAACGTTGAGGAATTCTTTTGCCCATTTTGATCAAATTCGTATCGTTTTAGGGTTGATTATGGTTAACTTTGAATGAATTTGATTTATGAAAATAAAAATTCTTCATTTCCAAGTATGAAATCATATTTGGATACCCATTCGAGAGTTGTACACATGGTCCTGATTGCAGGATAAAACATGTAGTTCTTGGGCCCCTTTTTCTCAACTTCGGGTCATTCTAGGCCCAAGTTTGACCAGCCCCGAATAAAAACTATTTGGAAGAAGTGGAATTATGGGTTTAAAAATATAAAATAATTTTGTGATACCCATTTGAGAGATATAGGTGGATTCCCGAGCTCTCGCAACGTTGAGGCATTCTTTTCCCACGTTTTACCAGCTCCGAATGAAGGCTATTTGGAAGAAGTGGAATTATGGGTTTAAAAATACAAAACAATTTTTTGATACCCATTTGAGAGACGCAAGTGGGTTCTCGAGCGCTAGTAAGGTTGAGGAATTCTTTTTCCCTTTTTGATCAACTTTGTATCGTTTTAGTGTCGATTCTAGTTAACCTCAAATAAAGGTGATTTTTGGAAAGCAAAATTCTTCATTTGCAAATATAAAATCATATTTCGATACCCATTTGAGAGTTGTAGACGTGGTCCCGATTACGAGTGAAGACGTGTAGTTCTTGGGCCCCTTTTCTCAACTTCGTTTCATTCTAGGCCCAAGTTTGACCAACCCCGAATGAAGGCTATTTGGAAGAAGTTAAATTATGGGTTTAAAAATACAAAATAGTTTTTTGATACCCATTTGAGAGATGCAAGTGGGTTCCCAAGCGCTCGTAATGTTGAGTCATTCTTTTGCCCATTTCGATCAAATTCATATCGTTTTAGGGTTGATTCTAGTAAACCCTGAATAAAGGTGATTATTGAAAAGAAAATATATTCATTTGCAAAGATGAAATCA
Source organism: Picea engelmannii (assembly GCA_009831015.1). Classification (NCBI taxonomy): domain Eukaryota; kingdom Viridiplantae; phylum Streptophyta; class Pinopsida; order Pinales; family Pinaceae; genus Picea; species Picea engelmannii. The sequence goes on along the minus strand of ML802141.1, from coordinate 128,132 downwards.
TATTTGGATACCCATTTGGGAGTTGTACACGTGGTCCTAATTGCGAGCAAAGACGTGTAGTTCTGGGGCCCCTTTTTCTCAACTTCGGGTCATTCTAGGCCCAAGTTTGACCAGCCCCGAGTGAAGTCTATTTAGAAAAAGTGGAATTATGGGTTTAAAAATATAAAACAATGTTTCGATACCCATTTGAGAGATGCAAGTGGGGTCCCGAGCGCTCGTAACGTTGAGGCATTCTTTGGCCCATTTCGATTAAATTCGTATCGTTTTAGGGTTGATTATGGTTAACCCCGAATGAAGGTGATTTTTGAAAAGTCAAATTCTTCATTTCCAAAGATGAAATCATATTTGGATACCCATTTGAGAGTTGTACACGGGGTCCTGAATGCTAGAGAAGACGTGTAGTTCTTTGGCCCCTTTTAGTCAACTTCGGGTCATTCTAGGCCCATGTTTGACCAGCCCCGAATCAAGGCTATTTGGAAGAAGTGGAATTATGGGTTTTAAAATATAAAATAAGTTTTTGATACCCATTTGAGAGATGCAGGTAGGTTACTGAGCGCTCATAACATTGAGGCATTCTTTTGCCCATTTCGATCAAATTCGTATCATTTTAGGGTTGATTTTGGTTAACCACGAATGAAGGTGATTTTTGAAAAACAAAATTCTTCATTTGCAAATATGAAAGAATATTTGGATACCCATTTGAGATTTGTACACGTGATCTTGATTGCGAGCGAAGACGTGTAGTTCTTGGGCCCTCTTTTCTCACATTTGGTACATTCTAGGCCAAAATTTGACCCGCCCCAGAGGAAGGGTATTTGGAAGAAATGGAATTATGGGTTTAAAAATACAAAATAATTTTTAAATATGCATTTGAGAGATTCCAGTGGGTTCTCGAGCGCTTGTAACGTTGAGGCATTCTTTTCCCCATTTCGATCAAATTCGTATCGTTTTAGGGATGATTTCGGTTAACTCTGAATGAAGGTGATTTTTGAAAAGAAAAATTCTTCATTTGCAAATATGAAATCATATTTGGATACCCATTTGAGAGTTGTAAACATGGTCTTGATTGTGAGCGAAGACGTGTAGTTCTTGGGCCCCTTTTTCTCAACTTCGGGTTATTCTAGGCCCAAGTTTGACGAGCCCTTAATGAAGTCTATTTGTAAGAAGTGGAATTATGGGTTTAAAAATACAAAATAATTTTTCGATACCCATTTGAGAAATGCAAGTGGGTTCCCCAGCGCTCGTAACGTTGAGGCAGTATTTTTCCCATTTCGATCAGATTCATATCGTTTTAGGGTTGATTCTGGTTAACCCCGAATGAAGGTGATTTTTGAAAAGAAAAAATATTCATTTGCAAATATGTAATCATATTTCAATACCCATTTGAGATTTGTACAGGTGGTCCTAATTGAGAGAGAAAAGACGTGTAGTTCTTGGGCCCCTTTTTCTCAACTTCGTGTCAATCTAGGCCCAAGTTTGACCAGCCTTGAATCAAAGCAATTTAGAAAAAGTAGAATTATGGGTTTAAAAATAAAAAATAATTTTTTGATACCCATTCGAGAGATGCAGGTGGGTTCTCGGGTGCTCGTAATGTTGAGGCATTCTTTTTTCCCATTTCAATCAAATTCGTATCATTTTAGGGTCAATTCTGGTTAACCTCGAATGAAGGTAATTTTTGAAAAGAAAAATTATTCATTTGAAAATATAAAATCATATTTGCATACCCATTTGAGAGTTGTACACGTGGTCCTGATTGAGAGCGAACACATGTAGTTATTGGGCTCATTTTTCTCAACTTTGCATCATTCTAGGCCCACGTTCGACTAGCCCCTAATGAAGGCTATTAAGAAAAAGCAGAATTATAGGTTTAAAAATATAAAATGATTTATTGATACCCATTTGAGAGATGCAAGTGGGTTTCCGAACGCTTGTAACGTTGAGGCATTCTTTAGCCCATTTCGGTCAAATCCGTATTTTTTTAGGGTTGATTCTAGTTAAACCCATTTCAGATTTGTACATGTGGTCTTGATTGTGAGCGAAGACGTGTAGTTTTTGGGTCCCTTTTTCTCAACTTCGAGTCATTCTAGGCCCAAGTTTGACCAACCCCGAATGAAGTCTATTTGGAAGATTGGAATTACGGGTTTAAAAATATAAAATAATTTTTTAGTACCCATTTTAGAGATGCAAGTGGGTTCCCGAGCACTTGTAGCATTGCTGCATTCTTTGGCCCATTTTGATCAAATTCGTATTCTTTTGGGGTTGATTCTGGTTAACCCTGAATGAAGGTGATTTTTGAAAAGAAAAATTCTTCATTTGAAAACATGAAATCATATCTGGATACCCATTTGAGAGTTATACACATGGTCTTGATTGCAAGCGAAAACGTGTACTTGGCCTTTTTTTTCTCAACTTTGGGTCATTCTAGGCCCAAGTTTGACCAGCCCCGAATGAAGGCTATTTGGAAGAAGTGTAATTATGCGTTTAAAAATCCAAAATAATTTTTTGATACCTATTTGAGAGATGCAAGTGGGTTCCCGAGCGCTCGTAACGTTGAGGATTTTTTTGCCCTTTTTGATCAAATTTGTATCGTTTTAGGGTTGATTCTAGTTAACTTTGAATGAATTTGATTTATGAAAATAAAAATTCTTCATTTCCAAATATGAAATCTATTTGGATACCCATTCGAGAGTTGTACACATGGCCCCGATTGTGGGATAAGACATGTAGTTCTTGGGCCCCTTTTTCTCAACTTCGAGTCATTCTAGGCCCAAGTTTTACTAGCCCAAAATAAAAACTATTTGGAAGAAGTGGAATTATGGGTTTAAAAATATAAAATAATTTTTGGATACCCATTTGAGAGATATAGGTGGGTTCCCAAGCTCTTGCAACGTTGAGGCATTCTTTTTCCCATGTTTTACGAGCTCCGAATGAAGGCTATTTGGAAGAAGTGGAATTATGGGTTTAAAAATACAAAACAATTTTTTGATACCCATTTGAGAGACGCAAGTAGGTTCCCGAGCGCTAGTAAGGTTGAGGCATTCTTTTTCCCTTTTCAATCAAATTTGTATCATTTTAGTGTCGATTCTAGTTAACCTCGAATGAAGGTGATTTTTGGACAGCAAAATTCTTCATTTGCAAATATAAAATCATATTTCGATACCCATTTGAGAGTTGTAGACGTGGTTCCGATTACGAGTGAAGACGTGTAGTTCTTGGGCCCTTTTTTCTCAACTTTGGTTCATTCTAGGTCCAAGTTTGACCAACCTCGAATGAAGACTATTTGGAAGAAATTAAATTATGGGTTTAAAAATACAAAATAGTTTTTTGATACCCATTTGAGAGATGCAAGTGGGTTGTCGAGCGCTCGTAACGTTGAGTCATTCTTTTTCCCATTTCGATCAAGTTCGTATCATTTTAGGGTCGATTCTAGTAAACCCCGAATAAAGGTGATTATTGAAAAGAAAATATATTCATTTGCTAATATCAAATCATATTTGGATACCCATTTGGGAGTTGTACACGTGGTCCTGATTGGGAGCAAAGACGTGTAGTTCTTGGGCCCCTTTTTCTCAACTTCGGGTCATTCTAGGCCCAAGTTTGACCAGCCCCAAGTGAAGACTATTTAGAAAAAGTGGAATTATGGGTTTAAAAATATAAAAAAAAAATTCCATACCCATTTGAGAGATGCAAGTGGGTTCCCGAGCGATCGTAACGTTGAGGCATGCTTTGGCCCATTTCAACCAAATTCGTATCGTTTTAGGGTTGATTATGGTTAACCCCGAATGAAGGTGATTTTTTAAAAGTCAAATTCTTCATTTCCAAATATGAAATCATATTTGTATACCCATTTGAGAGTTGTACACGAGATCCTGAATGCGGGAGAAGACATGTAGTTCTTTGGCCCCTTTTAGTCAACTTCGGGTCATTCTAGGCCCATGTTTGACCAGCCTCGAATCAAGGCTATTTGTAAGAAGTGGAATTATGGGTTTTAAATATAAAATAAGTTTTTGATACCCATTTGAGAGATGCAAGTGGATTCTGGAGCACTCATAACATTGAGGCATTCTTTGGCCCATTTCGATCAAATTCGTATCATTTTAGGGTTGATTCTGGTTAACCTCGAATGAAGGTGATTTTTGAAAAACAAAATTCTTCATTTGCAAATATGAAAGAATATTTGGATACCCATTTGAGAGCTGTACATGTTGTCTTGATTGCAAGCAAAGACGTGTAGTTTTTGGGCCCCCTTTTCTCACATTCAGTACATTCTAGGCCCAAGTTTGACCCGCCTCGAAGGAAGGGTATTTGGAAAAAAAGGAATTATGGGTTTAAAAATACAAAATATTTTTTTGATATGCATTTGAGAGATTCTAGTGGGTTCTCGAGCTTTTGTAATGTTGAGGCATTCTTTTTCCCATTTCAATCAAATTCGTATTGTTTTATGGATGATTTCGGTTAACCCCGAATGAAGGTGATTTTTGAAAAGAAAAATTCTTCATTTGCAAATATGAAATCATATTTGAATACCCATTTGAGAGTTGTAAACGTGGTATTGATTGTGAGCGAAGACGTGTAGTTCTTGGGCCCCTTTTCCTCAACTTCAGGTCATTCTAGGCCTAAGTTTGACGAGCCCTTAATGAAGTCTATTTGGAAGAAGTGGAATTATGGGTTTAAAAATACAAAATAATTTTTCGATACCCATTTGAGAGATGAAAGTGGATTCCCCACCGCTCGTAACATTGCGGCAGTATTTTTCCCATTTCGATCAGATTCATATCGTTTTAGGGTTGATTCTAGTTAACCCCGAATGAAGGTGATTTTTGAAAAGAAAAAATCTTCATTTGCAAATATGTAATCATATTTCAATACCCATTTGAGATTTGTACACGTGGTCCTAATTGAGAGCGAAGACGTGTAGTTCTTGGGCCCCTTTTTCTAAACTTTGTGTCAATCTAAGCCCAAGTTTGACCAGCCTTGAGTCAAAGAAATTTAGAAAAAGTAGAATTATGGGTTTAAAAATACAAAATAATTTTTTGATACCCATTCGAGAGATGCAGGTGGGTTCTCGGGTACTCGTAAAGTTGAGGCATTCTTTTTTCCCATTTCAATCAAATTCGTATCGTTTTAGGGTCGATTCTGGTTAACCTCGAATGAAGGTAATTTTTGAAAAGAAAAATTATTCATTTGAAAATATAAAATCATATTTGCATACCCATTTGAGAGTTGTACACATGGTCCTGATTACGAGCGAAGACATGTAGTTATTGGGCCCATTTTTCTCAACTTCGGATCATTCTAGGCCCACGTTCAACCAGCCCCTAATGAAGGCTATTTAGAAAAAGTGGAATTATGGGTTTAAAAATATAAAATGATTTATTGATACCCATTTGAGAGATGCAAGTGGGTTCCCGAGCGCTTGTAACGTTGAGGCATTCTTTGGCCTATTTCGGTCAAATCCGTATCGTTTTAGGGTTGATTCTAGTTAACCCCATTTCAGATTTGTACACGTGGTCTTGATTGTGAGTGAAGACGTGTAGTTCTTGGGTCCCTTTTTCTCAACTTCGAGTCATTCTAGGCCCAAGTTTGACCAGCCCTGACTGAAGGCTATTTGGAAGATTGGAATTACGGGTTTTAAAGTATAGAATAATTTTTTGATACACATTTGAGAGATGCAAGTGGGTTCTCGAGCGTTCGTAACATTGAGGCATTCTTTTCCCCATTTCGATCAAAATCGCATCGTTTTAGGGTTGATTCTAGTTAACCCCGAATGAAGGTGATGTTTGAAAATAAAAATTCTTCATTTGCAAATATGAAATCATATTTAGATACCCATTTGAGAGTTGTACACATGGTCCTAATTTCGAGCGAAGATGTGTAGTTCTTCGGGCCCTTTTTTCTCAACTTCGGGTCATTTTAGGCCCAAGTTTGACCAGCCCTGAATGAAGGCTATTTAGGAGAATTCGAATTATGGGTTTAAAAAAATAAAATAATTTTTTAATACCCATTTGAGAGATGCAAGCGGGTTCCTGAGCGCTTGTAGCGTTGTGACATTCTTTGGCCCATTTTGATCAAATTCGTATTCTTTTGGGGTTGATTTTGGTTAACCCTGAATGAAGGTGATTTTTGAAAAGAAAAATTCTTCATTTGAAAATGTGAAATCATATCTGGATACCCATTTGAGAGTTATACACGTGGTCTTGATTGCGAGAGAAAACGTGTAGTTCTTGGGCCTTTTTTTTTCTCAACTTCAGGTCATTCTAGGCCCAAGTTTGACTAGCCCCGAATGAAGGCTATTTGGAAGAAGTGTAATTATGCGTTTAAAAATACAAAATAATTTTTTGATACCCATTTGAGAGATGCAAGTGGGTTCCCGAGTGCTCATAACATTGAGGAATTCTTTTGCCCATTTTGATCAAATTCGTATCGTTTTAGGGTTGATTCTAGTTAACTTTGAATGAATTTGATTTATGAAAATAAAAATTCTTCATTTCCAAAGATGAAATCATATTTGGATACCCATTCAAGAGTTGTACACATGGTCCCGATTGCGGGATAAGACATGTAGTTCTTGGGCCCCTTTTTCTCAACTTCGGATCATTCTAGGCCCAAGTTTGACCAGCCCTGAATAAAATCTATTTGGAAGAAGTGGAATTATGGGTTTAAAAATATAAAATAATTTATTGATACCCATTTGAGAGATGCAAGTGGGTTCCCGAGTGCTTGTAACGTTGAGGCATTCTTTTTCCCATTTCGTTCAAATCTGTATCGTTTTAGGGTTGATTCTAGTTAACCCCATTTCAGATTTGTACACGTGGTCTTGATTGTGAGCGAAGACGTGTAGTTCTTGGGTCCCTTTTTCTCAACTTCGAGTCATTATAGGCCCATGTTTGACCAACCTTGAATGAAGGCTATTTGAAAGATTGGAATTATGGGTTTTAAAGTACAAAATAATTTTTTGATACCCATTTGAGAGATGCAATTGAGTTCCAGAGCGTTCGTAACGTTGAGGCATTCTTTTGCCCATTTTGATCAAATTCACATGGTTTTAGGGTTGATTCTAGTTAACCCCGAATGAAGGTGATGTTTGAAAAGAAAAATTCTTCATTTGCAAATATGAAATCATATTTGGATACCCATTTGAGAGTTGTAAATGTGTCTTGATTGTTAGCGAAGACGTGTAGTTCTTGGGCCCCTTTTTCTCAACTTCGGGTCATTCTAGGCCCAAGTTTGACGAGCCCTTAATGAAGTCTATTTGGAAGAAGTGGAATTATGGGTTTAAAAATACAAAATAATTTTTTGATACCCATTTGAGAGATGCAAGTGGGTTCCTCAGCGCTCGTAACGTTGAGGTAGTCTTTTTTCCATTTCGATCAGATTCATATCGTTTTAGGGTTGATTCTGGTTAACCCCGAATGAAGGTGATTTTTGAAAAGAAAAAATCTTCATTTGCAAATATGTAATCATATTTTGATACCCATTTGAGATTTGTACACGTGGTCCTAATTGAGAGCGAAGACGTGTAGTTCTTGGGCCCCTTTTTCTCAACTTCGTGTCAATATAGTCCCAAGTTTGGCCAGCCTTGAATCAAAGCAATTTAGAAAAAGTAGAATTATGGGTTTAAAAATACAAAATAATTTGTTGATACCCATTTGAGAGATGCAGGTGGGTTCTCGGGTGCTTGTAACGTTGAGGCATTCTTTTTTCTCATTTCAATCAAATTCGTATCGTTTTAGGGTCGATTCTGGTTAACCCCAAATGAAGGTAATTTTTTAAAAGAAAAATTATTCATTTGAAAATATTAAATCATATTTGCATACCCATTTGAGAGTTGTACACGTGATCCTGATTGCGAGCGAAGACATGTAGTTATTGGGCCCATTTTTCTCAACTTCGGATCATTCTAGGCCCACGTTTGACCAACCCCTAATGAAGGCTATTTAGAAAAAGTGGAATTATGGGTTTAAAAATATAAAATGATTTATTGATACCCATTTGAGAGATGCAAGTGGGTTCCCAAGCGCTTGTAACGTTGAGGCATTCTTTGGCCCATTTCGGTCAAATCCGTATCGTTTTAGGGTTGATTCTAGTTAACCCCATTTTAGATTTGTACACGTGGTCTTGATTGTGAGCGAAGACGTGTAGTTCTTGGGTCCCTTTTTCTCAACTTGGAGTCATTCTAGGCCCAAGTTTGACCAGCCCCAAATGAAGGCTACTTGGAAGATTGGAATTACGGGTTTTAAAGTACAAAATAATTTTTTGATACATATTTGAGAGATGCAAGTGGGTTCCCGAGCGTTCGTAACGTTGAGGCATTCTTTTGCCCATTTTGATCAAATTCGCATCGTTTTACGGTTGATTCTAGTTAACCCCGAATGAAGGTGATGTTTGAAAAGAAAAATTCTTCATTTGCAAATATGAAATCATATTTGGATACCCATTTGAGAGTTGTACATATGGTCCACCCCAAATGAAGGCTATTTTGAAGAATTGGAATTATGGGTTTAAAAATATAAAATAATTTTTTAATACCCATTTGAGAGATGCAAGCGGGTTCCCGAGCGCTTGTAGCGTTGTAGCATTCTTTGGCCCATTTCGATCAAATTCGTATTCTTTTGGGGTTGATTCTGGTTAAACCTTAATGAAGGTGATTTTTGAAAAGAAAAATTCTTCATTTGCAAATATGAAATCATATTTGGATACCCATTTGAGAGTTGTAGATGTGGTCCCGATTGCGAGTGAAGACGTGTAGTTCTTGGGCCCCTTTTTCTCAACTTCGGTTCATTCTAGGCCCAAGTTTGACCAACCCCGAATGAAGGCTATTTGGAAGAAGTTAAATTATGGGTTTAAAAATACAAAATAGTTTTTTAATACCCATTTGAGAGATGCAAGTGGGTTCCCGAGCGCTCGTAACGTTGAGTCATTCTTTTGCCCATTTCAATCAAATTCATATCGTTTAAGGGTCAATTATGGTAGACCCCGAATAAAGGTGATTATTGAGAAGAAAATATATTCATTTGAAAATATGAAATCATATTTGGATACCCATTTGGGAGTTGTACACGTGGTCCTAATTGCGAGCGAAGGTGTGTAATTCTTGGGCCCCTTTTTCTCAACTTCGGGTCATTCTAGGCCCAAGTTTGACCAGCCCCGAGTGAAGTCTATTTGGAAAAAGTGGAATTATGGGTTTAAAAATATAAAAAAAATAAATTGATACCCATTTGAGAGATGCAAGTGGGTTCCCAAGCGCTCATAACGTTGAGGCATTATTTGGCTCATTTCGATCAAATTCGTATCGTTTTAGGGTTGATTATGGTTAACCCCGAATGAAGGTGATTTTTGAAAAGTCAAATTATTCATTTCCAAAGATGAAATCATATCTGGATACCCTTTTGAGAGTTATACACAAGGTGCTGAATGTGGGAGAAGACGTGTAGTTCTTTGGCCCCTTTTAGTCAACTTCGGGTCATTCTAGGCCCATGTTTGACCAGCCTCGAATCAAGGCTATTTGTAAGAAGTGGAATTATGGGTTTTAAAATATAAAATAAGTTTTTGATACCCATTTGAGAGATGCAGGTGGGTTCCTGAGCACTCATAATGTTGAGGCATTCTTTGGCATATTTTGATCAAATTCGTATCATTTTAGGGTTGATTCTGGTTAACCCCGAATGAAGGTGATTTTTGAAAAACAAAATTCTTCATTTGCAAATATGAAAGAATATTTGGATACCCATTTGAGAGTTGTACATGTGGTCTTGATTGCAAGTGAAGATGTGTAGTTCTTGGGCCCCCTTTTCTCACATTCGGTACATTTTAGGCCCAAGTTTGATCCAGAATCGGATCTAGAAGCTTGTCAGGGCTCAAAAAGGCTAAAAAATGAAAGTGCTTGGAATCCAACAAAACTAGCGCCATTGCGTCCATCTCGTCTTCTTGATTTTGTCCATATATTTACTTTTTCAAACAGGATTTGCATGCGCAAGATATCACGTTCTGTCTTAAAACCTAAAAAAAAAAAAAGGATGACTGTACAGTCCGTACAGTGCCATGTGGCATGTTGATTGTACAGGTCGTACTGCCATACAGATGACATGGAAACTTCTGGAGATGACATGTGGTAGGTGATGTGGCATACGACAAAGAGTTGGACCAATCTATGGGTGACACGTGTCACCACTATAAGGGTGACATGTGGCACGGGATGACATCAGCAGCTGACTAGGCAGGTATGGTGGCAGGGTACGTGGACCATCCATCATTTGATGCGTGGAAGGCACGTGGACCATCCTACATTTGACACATGGCAGACTTCTATTGGTTGTTGAGGTGCCGCATGGCCCAGTCATGTGCTGCCACGTGGCACCCTGTGGTTGGTTCAAGGTTTGTGCAAAATTTATATGGGTTCACCGGGGTCGAACCCCCGACCTTCCTTCGGGCTGTGGACTGGAAGGACTGGGCTAACTGCCCGGCCCTTGGGTGGTTCTTATTATGTATACAACATAAAATTTATTTGAATTTAAGTCAAAGTCTAGTCGGAGGCGGGAAGGGCTGGGGCCTAGCCCCAACCCTTGGTCTTATTACCGCCCATATGGCTATGGGCACGGAGGTTTAATGTTGCAGAAGTTCGGATAAGGGCTAGCCCCTGGTCCCGCGCCACCATATAACTACCACCCAATAGAGTCAGGGCTTATCCCTACGATATGTGCGCGGGGTTAGTCTGTTAATCTCGTGGTCCTTTGACCATGCCCGAAAACCAGGAGCCAGAGTGCGAGGGAAGTGCCAACGCATAGCCCGAGGGGCTAGCGCTCGGCCACATGGTTGCCTCCCACATGAACAGGGGCATGCATTTTGGGGGCTGTGCCCTACATTTTATACAAAAGTGGTTTTTTTGTAATGTTTGGGATTTTATTTGATATTTTTCCTGATATTAGTAGATTTTGGTCATTTTTGGGAGATATTGGGCATTTTTGGAGCCCAAATTTTGGGAGGAAGTTGGGGATGGATAACAAAATTCAGATCTATATAAACCAGGCTTGTTTGAGGCCATGGAGGACAATCAGAGAAGAGTTATGCTGAAGAGAAGCCAATCCAAAGCCATTTTTATGCAGGGAAACTATTGAGGAGCATATGCTTGCGGGCCATTTCTGGGAGCTCCGGACGTCCGTTTTGCGTGCCATTTTCTTTGCAGGGTTCTTGAGATCTATAAGAACATGACAAGATCAGTCTTGTAGCCAATTAGCACCATTGCGATGTAATTTTGAGCTTTTGAACAGAAATAAAGAAGCCTCCCCCACGAACACAAAGGCCTGGAGATGTAGGCAAAGTTGTGTCGAACTCCGTTATCAATTCTTGCGTTATGGTTTGTTGTCTATTATTTCATTTCAGATCTGAATATGTGTATATGGATGTCATAATTCCTCTTCTTTCCTCATTCTTTCATTAAGCTTCTCAATTGGATAATTAACGCATGCAAAATTAAAACTCAACCATAGTCATTAAAAGATCCGACAGATCAAGTGGTATCAGAGCTAGTTGACGTTTGGATTTGAGTTTTGCATGTTAACCAGGGAAAATCTACAGTGTGGTGAAGGCGAGATTGTTGCAGAGAATCCATTAATTGGATTGAGAAAGAGAGCTTCTCACAACGAGAAGATGGCATCAGAAGAAGGGATTTCTCAAGATGAGAAAGAGTTCCAGAAAACATTCTTTGCTATGTTGGAGATGGTGAAAGTTTTGTACGAGGATTACCTAGAATGAAAGAGACCAGTTTTGGGTGAATCTTCAAAGGGAAAAAGTGAAGAGGAAGAGGACCATCCTCAGATTCCTCCTTCACCTCCATCAACACCTCCTTCTTCTTCAAGTTTAAGTTCTAAATCTAATGGAATGAAAAATGCTCATAAGAATAAACATGAAATGCCATTGTTAAAACTTGATGTAAAATTTGAGTTGCCCATATATGATGGTGAAGTAAATGCAGAAAAACTTGACAATTGGATCAGGCAGATGGAGGTATACTGCAGTGTGCAACAGATCAAGGATGAGGCCACAGAAATTAAGTTGGCATCTTTGAGACTTGCAGGTACAACTCTCATCTGATGGAAAAGCAAGATGCAAAAGGGAACACAACATGTGGGTAATGTATTTCCATCATGGAAGAGTTTCATTTCTTCACTTAGGAAACAATTCTATCCTTTGGGTTATAAAAAAAAAGCATTAATTGAATGGCAATCTTTAAAACTAAGAAAATGACAAACAGTGCAAGAATACACCGATGGATTTTGAAAAATGGAATTAATGTTAGATATCCCTTTGAAAACAAAAGAAACTCTTATGAAGTATATAGGATGTTTACCTGTGCATATTAGAAACATTGTTTTCATGTTTGGACCCACTAACCTTGATGAGGTTTCTATTCAAGCTACGTATATTCAAGCAGGGAAAGCAGATGTGTCAGGGGAATCATCGTCTTCAAGGAAAGAGGACAAGAGGAAAAGGCATGGCAAGAATGAAAATGCAGTGACGAGGAAGGAAGGAGAGCCCTCTTGCAAGAATTGCAAGAAAGAGGGACATGATGAGGATAGATGTTGGCAGTTGCATCGCGAGAAGAGGTCAAAGTGGTTCAAGGAAAAGAAGGGAACGCAAACAGTGGCAACGACGACAAAACCCACAGACTTGGGATCGGATTCAGGTGATGAGTCAAAGATCTCATTGGTTGGTATGATAGGTAAAATTGGTGAAGACATTGATTGTAGAAACAAGTTGTTTCATATAAGGGTAATCATGCGACACACTAAGATAGACACATTAATCGACAGTGGATCTCAATCTAATATAATCTCAGAAGAATTGGTTAAACAATTGGGGTTAAAAACACAACTACATCATAAGCCTTACACACTTAAATGGATAAGCAATCATCATCAAATGCACATCACAAAGCAGTGCACAATCAAAATTGCAATTTCATCTAAGTATGTGGATGAAGTAACATGTGATGTAGCGCCGTTAAGAGAATGTGGAATGGTCTTAGGTAGCCCATATTTATATGATCGTAAGACAATCTTCTATAGGACAAAGAATCAATATCAATTCACCAAAGTAGGTCAAGATTATGTGGTTCATTCTCATCATGTTAAAGAAAATAAAACACTTCAAACAATGGAACAATTAAAGAAGGCAGTGTAAGCAAGCAACAAACCAGTAATTGTTTCAAATGAAGTAATTGATCTTAAGCTAGAAAAAGAAATGACTGTTGAATGGAAAATCAATCATAATTTGCTTCAAGATAAGCTCATGTCATGCAAATATATCAAGTATATCAGCTCATTTGCATTCGTCTTCTTGATACTGTCATTAGTAATGTTTTCTACATGGATGATAGTGGCTTCAGTAAGATGTAACATGGTTCAAATGGATAACAATATATTGTCAGTTGTCATGATTGTGTTACAGTTGATCTTGATGAGACAGGTGCACAAGACAGAGTTCAGAGATAGAGAACAAGCTGGGTGGCCTATCCCGAGCTTATTGACTGGTCAGTAATCTTTTGGGGACCAAAAGGTCTTTTAGTGGGGAGGTGTGATCCATAATCGGATCTAGAAGCCTGACAGGGCTAAAAAAGGCTCAAAAATGAAAGTGCTTGGAATCTGACGAAACTAGCGCCATTGTGTCCGTCTCATCTTCCTAATTCCAGCCATATATTTACCTTGTCAAACAGGCTCCGTATGCACAAGATATTGCGTTTTGTCCGAAAACCCAAACAGGAAAAAAAAAAGGGGATGACTGTACAGTCCGTACAGTTCCATGTGGCATGCTGAATGTACAGGCCGTACGACCATACAGATGACGTGGAAACTCCTGGAGATGACACATGGTAGGTGATGTGGTGTACAGTGGACAGTTGGACCAATCTATGGGTGACACGTGTCACCACTATAAGGGTGACATGTGGCACGAGATGATGTCAGCAGCTGACTGGGCAAGTACGGCGGCAGGGTACGTGGACCATCCAACATTTGACACGTGGCAGACACATGGACCATCTGACATTTGACATGTGGCAGACTTCTATTGGTTTTTGAGGTGCCACGTGGCCCAGTCATGGGCTGCCACATGGCACCCTGTGTGATCTGAAATCAGATCCAGAAGCTTGACAGGGCTTGAAAAATGCTCAAAAATGAAAGTGCTCAAAATTTGACGAAACCTGTGCCATTGCGTTTGTCTCATCTTCTTGATTTTGGTGGTATATTTACTTTGTCAAATGGGCTCCGTATGGAGAAGATATCGCATTATGTCCGAAAAGTCAAACATGCAAAAAAATTGCTGACTGTGCAGTATGTACACACGCTGACGTGGCTTATCTGTACACTAACATGGCAGGTTCGTACAGGCAACACGTGGCATCTCTAGAAGATGACATGTGTCAGGCAGATTTGGACTTTTGGGCGTATAGTTGGGCCAATCTCGAGGTGACACATGTCACCACTGAAAGGGTGACACATGGCATGGGTGACGTCAGCAGACGACGTGGCAAGCTGATAGGACAGGCTGACAGAACATTACGCAAGATGACGTAGAAGGCAACATGGATGAATCAGTGGATGACATGTGGCATTCATCGATTGGTTGGTAAGGTGCCACGTGGCCCAGTCGTGGGCTGCCACGTGGCACCCCGTGATTGGTTTGATGGTTATGTGTTAAAATTTGGTTGTGGGTTTGTCGTGGGTCGAACCAGTGACCTTCCTCCAGGACAAAGGACTAGCAGGGCTAGGCTAACCGCCTGCCCGATCGGTGGTACTTGTAATACAAATGGGATAATATGTATTTATTTTTTATTCAAGTTTGAAGCCGCGGGGGGAAAGGGCCGGGGCTTAGCCCCAACCCTTTGCATTGTTATGCGACCATACCATGTAACCAACAGCGCAGGGGTATATGTATTATCCCATGGTACAATGAGCACTCTTCCATAAGACCAACACCGAGACCGTGTTTTGGGGCATGGTTACAACCGTTAACACGTGGTCGTATGCCCAAACGCCAATAGAATCGGGAGTCGATTCAACGGAGCGCGTGAAAAGGGGTGGCCAGCGCATAGCGCATGGCCACATGGCCCCCCCATATGACCATTCCAATGGGTGCGTGTGCGGATGGAGGGGCTAAAGCCTGAAATATAACTATAATTTGGTTTTTTTATGGTTAATTAAGCCTATTTTTAATGATTTTTGGGAGTTATTGGGTAGTTTTGGAGCCTAACTTCTTGGAGGAAGTTGGAGATGGGTCACCAACTTCCCATCTATATAAACAAGGCCTATTTGAGGCCAATAAGACAAATTTGAGGGCATTTAGAGTAGAGTTATGCTAAAGAGAAGCCAAGCCAAAGCCATTTTGAGGCAGAGAAGCTTTTGAGGAGGAGACGTTGTTGGATCATTTCTGGGAGCTCCGAACATCCGTTTTGCGTGCTGTTTTCTTAGCTGGGTTCTAAAGATCTGGAAAAACATGACCAGATTAGTCTTGTAGCCATTTGACATTGCAGAGATGTACTTTTGAGCATTTTAACAGAAATAAAGAAGCCTCCCCCACAGAGAAAAGGCCCGGAGACGTAGGCAAAGTTGTGTCGAACTCCGTTATCAATCTGCGTGTTATGGTTTGCTGTTAATTCTTTCATTTCAGATATGCAAATGTATATATGGCTATCATAATTCCTCTTCTTTCCTCATTCTTCACTAAGTTTTCTCAAATGGTTAAATAACGCATGCAAAATTAAAACTCAACCATAAGTCATTAAAAAATCTTGACGGATCAAGTGGTATCAGAGCTAGTTGACATTTGGATTTGAGTTTTGCATGTTAACCAGGGAAAATCTACAGCGTGGTGAAGTTGATCTTGTTGCAGAGAATCCATTAATTGGATTGAGAAAAATAGCTTCTCACAACGAGAAGATGGCATCGGAAGAAGGGATTTCTCAGGATGAGAAAGAATTCCGGAAAACATTCCTTGCCATGTCGGAGATGGTGAAAGTCTTGTACGAAGATTACTTGGAACGGAAGCGACCAGTTTTGGGTGATTCTTCAAAGGGAAAAAGTGAAGAGGAAGAGGACCATCCTTATATTCCTCCTTCACCTCCATCTGCACCTCCTTCTTCTTCAAGTTCAAGTTCTAAATCTAGTGGAAAGAAAAATGTTCATAAGAATAAACATGAAATGCCATTGTTAAAACTTGATGTAAAATTTGAGTTGCCCATATATGATGGTGAAGTAAATGCAGAAAAACTTGATAAATGGATCAGGTAGATGGAGGTATACTGTAGTGTGCAACAGATCAAGGATGAGGCCACACAAATCAAGTTGGCATCTTTGAGACTTGCAGGTACATCTCTTATATGGTGGCAAAGCAAGCTGTAAAAAGGAACACAAAATGTGGTTAATGTATTTCCATCATGGAAGGATTTTATTTTTGTCCTTAGGAAACAATTCTATCCTTTGGGTTATAAAGAAAAAGAAATAATTGAATGGCAATCTTTAAAACTAAGAAAAGGACAAACAGTGCAAGAATACACCGATGGATTTCACAAAATGGCATTAATGTTAGACATTCATTTGCAAACACAAGAAACCTTTATGAAGTATATAGGAGATTTTCCTGCGCATATTAGAAACATTGTTTTCATGTTTGGACCCACTAACCTTGATGAGGTTTATGTTCAAGCTACGTATATTGAAGTAGGGAAAGTAGGTGTGTCAGGGGAATCGTCGTCTTCGAGGAAAGAGGACAAGAGGAAAAGACATGGCAATGGAAATAATGCAAATGTAGTGTCAAAGAAGGAAGGAAAGCCCTCTTGCAAGCATTGCAAGAAAGAGGGACATGATGAGGACAGATGTTGGCAGTTGCATCCTGAGAAGAGGCCAAAGTGGTTCAAAGAAAATAAGGGAACGCAAACAGTGGCAACGACAT
>ML802141.1:91762-105516 GCA_009831015.1 Picea engelmannii | reverse complement strand
CAAAAGTAGGATAGTTGTTGCAATTTTGCTTTCTTAGATCAAAAAACTAGGAGAGTTTAAAAGTTTGTAACGGGCCCACACATGCCCACATGTTCAATCTAGGCTAGTTTCATGCTTTTCTAGATTAACTCACACATAGGGAGCTAAAGTATAGTAACGGACCACAATGTCCACATGCTAGTCTCCTAGGGCTTTTAAAATTCTGCAAGGTTGTACCAATGACATCTAGATAATTTAGGTAATCAAAATCTTGTAAAGGACCAAGCGATGTCCACATGTTGCAAGGTGACATCTAAATAACTAAAATTTGGTACACTTTCACTCACACACAAAAGTCACTTTTTCACTTACATAGCCTCATCTCGAAACGTGGAGGTCTAAGTAGGTTTCCTCCAAAGGGATTCTGAAAAACACCCCATCTTTTCTTGATTGAACTATCCACTCCCACTTTTAATCAAACGAGGTTGGTTTTCACCCCCAGCCTCACAAAACAATTTCATCTAAAATCTTTCTAACAACTCACTAAGTTGTCCTCCACAGGAGGTGCCAAAAGAAAATTTTAGTCTAGGTAGGATTTCGGGGGTAGGCATCCAAATAACCCCCCGTTATCTGGTTCTCACAATTTCAAACATAGAAATTGACAAATAGGGAACTTTCAAATCCTCCAAGTCCAGCGTTCCAATCACCATAAGGCAGGGAGATACCCGTGAAGGGTCGAAGGCCGAGGTCTGGTTGTTCTTTGCATCCCCCCTTGAGGCACCCACCTCTTGGACGGGATCCATCCCATGACCCATTTCTTAGGCCGAAAATCTAAATGTCGCGCTTGGACCGAGGTACCTAGTAACCAATTTTAGGACATCTACCCAGGTGGTGGTTGTGGGCTGCAATCGCACCTTGATTGGATTTTGTGTGGCTATTGGGAGGTATCGCCAGCTCTTTTGGGATATTGCACCCTCTACCCCTCATTATAACCAGTTATTTCATCCTTCACTAGTGTCTCTTCTGGTGACTTCAGACCCCACTGTTGACAACTATTGGAAGGTCTAGTGTTATTTGAGAGGAAGGACATTACGTCTTCTAGGACAAAACCCATGCGGACAAAACCCTCTTACCCACATATATGTTTCTTTCTCATTTATGTATGATGCACATCTAATTACAGTTTGACTTGGATATATATATTGTGTAAAACAGTCACAACAAAGACTCTTGGTTCTATATTTCTCTCACCATTTGTTGCACACATTTTCACACAATTAGTTTGACATCATAGGGGAACCACATAACCCCCATCGTTCATGATGCTTGCTCAACCTTCCTCCTATTTTAGGGGGAGTATCTGGTCATACTTGTTCATCGGTACCTCCTTCACACACTCCTATGAGTGATACCATCTTAGTATCAGCTTTTCTTGGTTCTACCTTACTTGGGTCCAATTCCCAAGGTCACACAGTCACTCGCTCTCCTTTGCATGGAAGCGGGGACCCACTTCCTCTCAAGGAGGGAGAACCAACCCACCTACTCCCCATCAAGGGTCAGGTTCACAACACACCATGGCTGGAACTAACATTCCTACCCCACTACAGATGCCATACTTGGCCTCTCTCAACATACCGGATCTAACCAAGCTTACCAATGATCCTATATTGCATGATGCCGCATGGCCTGCAATGCCAACCAAACTTCCTTCAGACATACCAAAGTTTGAAGGAAAGGCAGGGGATGACCCCGCCAATCATGTCATGACCTTTCATCTATGGTGTTCTTCCAATAGCATCATGGAGGATTCCATCAGACTGCGATTATTTCAACGCACACTTACTGGTCCATCAGCCAAATGGTATGTCGAAGAAAAATCAGGGTCCCATATGACCTTTGAATCCTTGGTCAAAGCATTCCTAACTTTATTCCAATTACCCATCTGCCATGACAATGGTCTAGAACTACTGTCTAACTTCAAACAGTCCTCATCCACCCACATCGCTGACCACATTCATGAGTGGCGTAGGCGACGTAGTTTGTGTAAAGCAGAAACCACCAAACAACAATGCCTTGACTGGTTTCTTAGATCACTTGTCGCTCTCCTTCGTAAGGATGTAGCTTCCACCTTTCCACAATCAGAAGAGGAAGCCATCAATAAGGCTTAGCAATATGACCTCATTTACGCACAGTCAGGATACTTGTACACAGTACTTCCTGATCTTCCAAAACCTGTGCCATTTGGCCAGGACAAACCTGGGATGTCTCACTCAACAGACGGGCTTATAGGTACCACCACGCACCATGGTCCACAAACCCAACCACCACCAATGTATGGAACACCTCAATACCTTCCGGCATATGGGGGCACTCCTTATTTCCCCCCACCCCCTTATCAACAGCCATATCCTGTTGCTATACCTCCACCCATTAGTGGACCACCACCGGCACCTCCCATACATCCACCTATTCCCACAACCAATGGTACCCCCTCAACATCAGCTTATAGTACTAGTGAAAGCATGATGCCTTCCTATGTACCCTATGGATCGGTACCACCACAAAATCCATACTTTCCATTTCTGGGTCCTCCACAACCCATGGCTCCCCCACATCCTCATGTAGGGGTAAAATTTGTTCAACCCTCTGCTACTCAACAGTATCAAAATTTTGAACAGTTGAACACAGTCAACCCAACTCACCCTTCGAACAACACCAAGAAGAAAGGAAGGAATAGGAATAACAAAAATCCTAGTCAAGGCAGGAATCAACCCCCACAACATCCACCCACTGGGGGCAACCAACACCAAGGGAACCAAAATCCCCATGGGGGCAATAAAAACAAACGCCAAGGACGGAATAATGTTAAAACCATCCACCCTTGTGCTCTTTGTGGTGTGTACGGCCATTACACTCACCATTTCCCCCAAATTGCTGATTTCAAGAGGTTGAAAGACTCTGGGAGCCTTCCCCCCTCCCCAGCGCAACCTGCGCCGCAGCAGGCACAACAACAATATGTGCAACAACCCCCTCCCACCGTACTGCAAAATCCTATCCCACATCAAGGTGTCATAAAAACCCAGCAGGACACACAGCATCCCCCACCTCAGGTGGGCCAATACCATAATCCCAACAATCCAGTAGAACGAACAATTCTCCTCACCAATGAGGAAGAAATTCTGTTGCAAACACGCAATCGTCAGTATCCTACAACAACTGAGTCTACTCCCATCTCTGCCGAGACAAACCCCACACCGACGGGACCCCCATTGATGATCCCTCGCCCTTCCGCCGAACCACCATTACGCATCCCTTGCATCCCCTTGCGCAAGAATGTTCACAATCCACAAGCTAGGGCAGCACATAACTACAACTTGGTAGACGAGTTGGCACAATCCCCGGCTGCCATGTCAGTTCTGGAAGTACTCTAGACTTGTCCCACTCAGTGGAAATCACTACTTTCTACCTTGGGGGCAGTCGACCCTGTCGATACTCGACTCATCACTTTTGACCTTGATAGCTGTGAACCTCGTCTTCCCGCCGTAGTTGCTATTCAAATACCAGTCAAAATATGGAACATCACCGTCCATCGGTGTATCATCAATGAAGGGGCATCTACCTGCATCATGTCCAAAACAGTATGGCAGAAACTTGGTTCCCCAGACCTCTTACCCTCCGCCATCACATTGCGATCTTATGACGAGAGACCATCATCCCCCGAAGGGCTCTTCCAAAATGTCCCCATAGAACTCAAGGGCAAAACCATTCTCATTGACATTGAAGTTATCGACGCTCAACTCGATTACAATATCTTGTTTGGACATACCTACATGTATTCTATGAAGGCAGTGGCATCTTTCGTCTTTCGGACAATCATGTTCCCCCACAATGGGAAGATTGTGACCATTGACCAAGTCTCGCATTACGAGCCTAACCCATCTGCCAATCTCGATAACATTCTTCCTCTCATTCACACCAACAAAGACATATATCCACTCGTCGAGATGGGTCCTGGGATTTTCAAAGATCCATCCTTGTTAGGGACATACCATGGAGCACCACCACTCCTTCCCCCTAGCCAAGTATGCATTTTTTCCTCTAAAGAAACTCACACGGAGGATGCCCATCCTCCTCAGGAGGCTTCAGTCATTCCTGACGTCTCAACAGTCGCAACATCACTCCCACAGGAGCCTCCTGCGAACTCGTCGACCTCCACAGTCCACGAATCAACACCCCCTAAGGGGCCTAATCCCATCTGGGAGACAGTTCCTCGACCCCTCACTCAAATTCCCTTATTTTTCCCTCCACCCAGTATAGAAGCATTCCAAGTAGCCGCAACGCTCACATTACCCAATATGGTGTTATCAATCCCAGTGTGGTACTTACATCTACCTGAGATGGTCCCTCGCCCACAGGCAGGACTCCCCATGACGATTCTTGTCATCACTCCCACTACCCCCACTACCCCCATACTCCCTACCCCCCCTGCCACCGCCGGGGGTAGGCGACAGAAGAAGGAGCCCACAGCTCCACTTCCTCCGCGCATCCCACCACCTTCTGCCTTGTGTAACAAATAGGGTCACCAAACCAACAAATACCCATCACTACCGGAATTACGGAATTTGATTCCCCCCAATCTAACCCCCACACCACCCATTACTACTGCTACCACTCAATCTTCCAGTAGTAAAGGGTTGAGGACCAAATTCCCGTGTGTCATCTTTTCTGAGTATGACCACTACACCCATCATTGTCCATCACTGCCACGTTTCCGGCAGGCATTGGCTATCATAAGCCAAGACTTTCAGAACAACCCAAACCCTGCCACATCATCCACAACACCACTCACTGACATTCGCTATGTCACCACTTCAGTCAATGAACGCATGACTTGCTCTCTTTGCGATTCATTGGCTCACTTTACATTCCAGTGTCCTATAATCCTCGCATACAGGCAACGTCGATTGGCCCTGCATCACCAACCTGCAGCGGCGGTAATCGACCTTACTTCATCACTCGAGGCTCTTCATGTCATTTTTACAGAACCGGAGGCACTCCCAACACCTCCTTGGTTCTTAGATGGCACATCTAAGGATTTACCCCATAACCCTCCCAACTCTCTTGCTCATCCCCCTGCGGAGATTACCCATCCAACCACCATGGGTACCCCTCAGTACTTCAACATATGGTTCATGACGAGTGAACCCTCACCATCTGCTCGCACCTCTCCCCTTGCTTCACCAGCAGGGGGCAATCACACTAGAGCTGAGATCACTCCTCATGATCCATTATATTCTCGTCATTTTCAATGTGACGAAGACATATTGGAAGAGCTACAACACCCAAATTCTCCCTGGGACACACTACATCACCGTGCTCTCTTCCTTCCGGATGAAGCCCACATACCTCCTAGCCACAACTCCATTTACGCGGTCAAAACCAAAGACTTTATCCCATCAGGGCCTATAGATTGGTTCAACAACCCTATTCCCGCACCTGACACTTTCAAAGAAGGTAATTTGGCTAACATTTCCCCCACGATCAAAATCGACATTTCTGTTAAATCGGGCATCGTTGAAGAAATCATCATTGGAGCTGCGTGCACTCCTCAGGAAATCACTGCATACAAAGCCCTCTTCCAAGAATACATGGATATCTTCGCCTGGTCATACGTAGAGATGCCTAGCCTTGACCCATCTATTGTCGAACATCGTATCGACACCTGGCCAGACATCACACCAGTTCGCCAGAAACAGCGACCGCTACACCCATCTAAGGCCGCGACTATCAAAGATGAAATTGATAAATTACGTACGGTCGGGTTTATTTACCCCATTGCTTACACTTCATGGGTTTCCAACCCTGTACCCATCGAAAAAAAATAGGGCACCATTCGTGTTTGCACCGACTTTCGCGACCTCAATAACGCATGTCCCAAGGACAACTTTCCAACACCTTTCATCGATCAGATTATCGACGACTGCACCAGCCACGAGGCTCTTTCCTTTATGGATGGACTCTCTGGCTATAACCAAATTCAAATTTACCCAACCGATCAATACAAAACCACATTCATTACCCCATGGGGTACGTTTTCATATCGTGTCATGCCTTTCATCTTAAAAAATGCCGATGCAACCTTCCAACGCACAATGACATACATCTTTCATGATCTGGCTGCCATTATCCTCGCCTACTTGGACGACCTCACAGCTCGATCTAAGAAACACACCCAACACCTCGATGATTTACAAATCATCTTTCAACGGCGTCGTCAATACAACATCTACTTGAACCCTCTCAAGTGTGTATTCTATGTCACTGCAGGGCACCTCCTTGGTTTTATCGTTTCCCACAGTGGTATTATCGTAGACCCCCTTAAAGTCAAAGCTATCACTGAAATTCCACCTCCTTGGAATTTACGACAACTGCAAAGTCTACAGGGAAAAGCTAACTTTCTGCGTCGCTTTGTTCCTGATTACGCCATCCGCGCACATGGTTTCCTTTGCTTACTACGTCATGACATCCCTTTTCACTGGGATGACTATGCCCAACAGTCGTTTGATGATCTCAAAACAGCACTTTCAAGTGCACCTTTGATTAGTGCACCTGACTAGAATCGCGACTACATTCTCTACGTATCAGCATCAGCTGTATCAGTAGCCAGTGTCCTCGTCCAGCTTGGAGATGACAATAATGAACATGTCATTTAATACGTCAGTAAGAACCTCTTAGGACCACCCCTGAAGTACAACCACGAAGAGAAACTCGCTCTTGCCATTGTCCTCGCAGTCCAGAAACTGCGCCATTACATTCTGCTTCGCACCACCAAGGTCGTCGCAAATTCCAACCCTATGCAATATTTGCTCAGTCGTCGCCAAGTTAACAGCAAATTCGCTCGCTGGATTGTTATCCTTCAGGAGTATGACCTCGAGTTCTCAACACCCAAGAGTAAGAAGGCCCTCGTTCTCGTTGAACTTGTCACGACCCTTCCCTCTGACACACCCAGTCCCCCCGTCAATACAAACTTTCTTGACGAACATCTCTTTTACATCGCTTCTGATGATCCTTGGTATGGTGACCTCCTTGTCTACCTACGAACTCAAAAGTTCGGTAACCACCTATCACGAGATGATCATCGGCGCATTCGCCATCAGGCCCCCCGCTATCTCCTCATCGATGACATCCTATATCGGCAGGGCGTCGACACCATTCTTCGTCACTGCCTGACTATTGACGAGGCCGACAGAGTCTTAAATGAATGCCATAGCGGCGCCTGTGGGGGCCATCTTTCGGGAATCACCACGGCTCAAAATATTATTCGGGCCGGTTACTTTTGGCCTACCCTGTTTCATGATTGCATTCATGCTGTGAAACGATGTGAGCAATGTCAGCTCTATGCCAACAAAGCTCGCGCTCCCCCCGCTCTTCTCCACCCTGTCATTACTGCAGGCCCCTTTTGTAAATGGGGCATTGACTTTATGACTTGTAATCCCCCTTCTAGCAATGGTCACAAATACATTATTGTCGCTGTCGATTACTTCACCAAATGGGCCGAAGCTATGCCCACTTTCAACAACAACGCTGACACCGCAGCGCGTTTTTTCTTCAATCATGTCATATCCAGGTTCGGAGTACCACTCCAACTCATTTCCGACCACGGGAAACACTTCAAGAATGAGATTTTCATCGAACTCTCATCTCGGTTAGGCTTCTCTCACGAGTTCACCTCACCATACTACCCTCAGTCAAATGGGTAGGTCGAGGCAGTCAATAAAGTCCTCAAGACCATGTTACAATGCACGGTTAATAAACATAAAACCAATTGGCATAATATGTTATTTTCTGCAATATGGGCTTATCGAACGGCAGTAAAGACCTCTACAGGTTTTACACCATTTCATTTAGTCCATGGGATCGAGGCAACTCTTCCCATCGAGTGTGAAATTCCCACCCTTCGCACCGCAATTGAGCTATTACCTGACACTGCTCCAATGGAGCAGCGCTTGCTGAACTTGGAGTCGCTGGATGAATATCGTCGATCTTCATTACAGAACAACGAGGCAGCTAAAAAACGATCCAAGGCTACCTTCGATCGCCATGTCAACCTTCGCTCATTCCGCGAAGGCGACCTTGTCCTAGCCTATGATATCGCTCATGATACCTTTGGCCATGGAAAATTTGAATCACTTTGGCATGGCCCTTACATCATCCAACATTGCCTCACCAAAGGTGCACACATCCTGGCCTCCCCCGAAGGCCTCTCACTCAAGGAACCCGTCAATGGGTTATATCTCAAGAAATTTTATGCTTAGAAGTAGTCAATCTACCTTAGGTTACCTTTTCTTGTTTAGTGTTTTTAATCTTTTTTCCTCTTACCCTCTCATCTAAACTATCCTTTGTGCTATTGACAGATGACTCCTCCACCAGCTTACCACATTGGTTACGCCGACGGCGCCAGCCGTTGGACACAAAATCTTACTTCGGTTGCTTGGGCTCTCTATACCCCATCACATAAAATGCTACATTCAAGCGGCATATGTTTGGGACCAGCAACCAACAACCAATCCGAATACACTACTGTCATTGGCCTCCTAACCGACGCCCAGCATCATCATATTTGTCACCTTAGCATTTTCCTTGACTCTCAGCTAGTCGTTCTTCAGCTCAACAATGTGTACCGTGTACGCGATCCGTGCCTCTTTCGCAAATACCTGCAGGTTATATTATTATCTCGACATTTTGATTCCATTACATTTACACATATTCCAAGAGAATTGAATCAAACAACAGATGAAATAGCTAACATGGTGCTAGATTGGCATATATCACATCAAGCTACATAAACATCTCATACATTCTGTCACAACATATAGATCAAATAGACATCATCATCATTTACACAAAACACATGTAAAACACATTTGGATCTCATCAACATGTATACTCATATATATATATGGGCCCATCAGGCCATCTGAATGTTTACATACAAAAAAATATACATCGGCTCGTAGGCCAGTGCCACATCCCGGTACAAAAGTCGGCTCACCAGCCTATATAATCAAAAAGATCTACAATATACATCAGGGTGCCTCTATCGCACCCCCAGCTGCTCCTCCCTCAGGAGGAGGTGGTGGCCCACCCCCACCAGCCCCAGGCGGTGGTGGTGGCACACCCGTAGGACCTCTCTGCTCAGGCGGCAGACGCCCGCTAGTCATCGCAGCGAGCACAGCTGCTCGTCGTACTATCCCTCGCCATGGTGGTAGTAGTCCAATGCACTGCTCCAGGAATCCCTCGTCCTAGATACGGATCCACATGACCTCAGGCATGTCCTGTAAAACCATCTCTAAACGACGGCGTATGTCATCAAAATCACCTCCGGCCGTCGCCGGAGGAGCGTGCGATGGCCCCGCACCAGGGTCATCAAAATGGCACCTCTGCGCTGGTCTCCTGGGCTCTGCTGGTCCCCCAACAGCCTCATCCCGTGGACGCCTCCCTCCACGTGGCAGTCTCTCCCACTCTCGCTGAGCTGGCGCTCTATACAAATCTACCTCGTGCCCACGAGGTGCCAAATCTTCACATGCACAAAGAAAAAAACAACAGATCATACCAGTGTCTATACATAATACATATGAACTGATATATCAAAAGCTAACATAAATTACAAACATGAAAATACACAACATACCTCGATGGTCGAATACCTCCCCAGGAGGCAATACCATGTCCAGGTCCCCTCGGAAGTCCACCCCAGCATAAGGAAACTGAAGTATGACTTGCGGCATTTGTTGCCATATCTGCATCGCCTACGCAGTAAAGTAATGCCCACCTTCGCCACCGCCATGGCGAACCAAAATCTGGGACCACTACGTCACTCGAGGCTCTCGCACCCCATGCGCCTCTAGCAGAACCCGTGGGTGCAACATCGACACCCTCTCCAAGAAATAGGCCACCAGGATGGAGCCAAATGCAAACTCACCGATGCCTGTGGACTGACAATGGTCCAGCTGCGCGATCATCCGTACATGTAGGGTCAGACCCCAAGCGAACCACTCACGGCCCTCCACCACCCTCTCCATCAAGAACATCTCACCACCATTGATCCGGTGGGTCGCCAGTGACCCGTACACTTGAATAATCATCGCTGCTATGCAACGATGCAGCAGGGCATCTATCCCACTGATACTCACTGCCGTCCCAACCATGTAGCGCTCTCCTGAGAAATATCGCTCAACGATAGTACACAGATGAGTATCCCTCAGCAGCACAGGCTCTGTCGGTAATGGTGTTCCCCGGAAGGGGATCCCAATCAAAAAGTATATATCCTCCACCACAGTGAAGGGGATCTGCTCTCCTTGCACGAGGAAGCAGTGTTGATCTGGGCTCCACATCTGGAGCAGGAACTGGAGTAAATACTCCTGTGCCCGTATCAACGGGCACTCAAAGAACTTTAGCAACCCACTGGTTGCTAAAGCCGCTCGAACTGCAGGAGGTGCATTGGCCACAACATCCCGCAACTGTGACCAGTCTCGCTCACGCCACCGCACATCCATGATCACTGCTCGCCACCTGCACACAACCCAGAGTCCTATATTAGATTATGCAACCATCCAATACATCAAAAAGGCTAATTTTTCACCCTGAAACCTTGCCTTAAAAGCACGGTTTTACCACCCATAGGCGCGCACGCATGCGCACCTGTTCACTATATAGGCGCGCACGTATGCACGCCTGTTTTTCCCACAGGCGCGCTCTTGAACGTGCCTGTTCACAATATAGGCGTGCGCTAGGGCACGCCTGTCACACCCACAGGCGCGCTCTAGAGTGCGCTTGTTCACCCCACAGGTGCGCACTCATGCGCGCCTGTCTACCTCACAGGTGCGCCCCTAAGGTGCGCCTGAAATTCCTTCTCCCGCGCACGAATGCGTGCTTATTCAGTGTACAGGCACACACGCATGCGCGCCTTCCACTGAGTCACCCGTGCATGTGGGCCCACATTCTACCAAAAACCCCTTTAAACCCCTGTACGACCCCCCCGTACCTACCCTGCCCAAAAATTGGAAACCTATTACTATGCAGGATGATTAGACCACTAACCTGAAACTCGCACACCGCCGATCGGATACCTCGTGCTCCCGGAATCACTCAATATCCTCTGAATCTGCTCGGAAACTCACTGTAGCAGCAGGTACAAATGAGGTGGCAATGTGGGCCCTACAACTATATATAGGCCTTTTGCCAAACTTCCACTCAACATTCCGGGAGCCCACGACGTCCATTTTTCGAACCATCTTCAGCCACGGGATCAACGTCCCGCCACCTACATCATGGCTTTCCCTGGGCCACTTTTCATCATAAGCCCCCAGGGTGCCTTTTTTTCATATCATGGCCAGGTACGCACGCGCATTGTCACATTTATCTAATACATGTTCATATTTGTTATTATCTTTAGATATTGTTGACTTTGGGTATTTGGTTGTTCTGTGTGCAGGTACTTGATCATCATCTCTTCACATCATTCCTTCAGGTATATACTCAACACTGGCATGTAGTCTGTCCCGTTGTATTGCATTTACATTCCCAGTCACACCCCCTGATTTTGGCCTTTAGGATACCTATTTCCGACTCTGCAGTACTCACACCTCCATTTGCATTTTTGGTACTGGTACCCGGTAGTTTTCTTACCCCCATGAGTTGTCTCATTCATAGCACCTTTTTGCACTTTTGACACTCATGTTGTTCTTCATTACTCTTTAGGGATGGGAGTCCCAGTAGTCTTTCATCATGTTGCGAATTAACCACATACTTCTTCTCCTCATTTTGCTAGCTTCCCATATGGACTCCCAGCACATCGCTTTATGGTTATGCTCTTTTTTACCTGCACCTCCGCAGGATCCTGAACCCACCATTTCATCCATCATCAGTTTGCCCATCTGCGAACCTATATTCATTTCACCTACCTCATACAGAAACTTGCCAATGGGGCCCCCACCCTTCATCAGTTTTCCCAGAAATTTTTGCCCTCCCTGGGGCACTCATTTCACACTGGGGCACCCGTTTCTGTATTTTGTATCTTTCCCACATTTATTCATTATATCTTTGTACAAACGCCTTTATTTTTCGTTATTTACTTTTGTCGTCACCGTTGGCGACCTGCTTTCCTTTTTGGCCACATGCAACCCATGTCACCCTTGGTTGGAGCATTACTTCTCATTTCCCCCGCCGACATTGTCTATATCTTCAGAGTACTACCTAGATCACTTACCTATACCCTCTGAATTTGTTCACCTTGTCCCGCCTCTGGCACAAATTATCCTCGGTCTTGGCGTCCCCCTGACACTCGACCTTATCACACGATTGGGACCACTGTTTGTCTCATACATTCTCCAACCAAGGGCAGTCTTGAGTCTTCCCACTTCTTGACTTTGTCCATGTACCTCTGTCACTTCCTCACCACAGTAGATTCCGTGAAGCCCTTTGCTTCTGGGAGTCACGTTCCCCTTTTTTGTCGACATCAGTACAATTTTCCAGAAGGGCGACAGTATCTTGATTCTCATTTTCCATTTAATGAGAGATCTCAGACGACACAGGGGGAAACACCATTGCTCCCTGATGTCGTTGACCCCCATAACATTCGACGCCAACACTTTCTCATGTTGCAGTGGGTCTTACTTTGAGACTATTGCAGTTTTTATTATCAGTTGCCGAATACCTCTGAACTTGGTAGGGCCACCAATGCCGACATCACCGTCGTTGTTTATTTCCGTGAACATTACCTATGGTTCAAAGTATGTTCCTTTGCAGAATTGTCTTCTGCCTTTATCATTCCTCCCCTGAGGGCGCTGCAGCTGTCTACACCAACATTTCCGTCATCTTTTTTCAGAGTTACATCATACGAGCATGGGGCATGCCCACCTCGTTTGTACACAATTGTATATTGTTACGCACCTTGTGAAAGGTCAGGTCCTACAGGTTCCTTTCTTCTCCAATGGATTGCTCTACACGGTCCCACTCTTGCTCTCCCTTACACCACCATTCTCAGTAAATGAAACATTGATGGATTTCGGCTATACGTATGCTCCTAACCTCATCCATCAGGAGGCATCTGTTATCACTGAAATTTCATCCGCACATGGTGACAAGAACTCCGCATCATCAAAACAGGACTGGAGTCATTCATGGCACAGGATTAATTCCACAGCATTGCAAAAGGGTCAAAAACTATACAAAATGACCAAAAAATTGAAGGGCTCTTTACAGAACCTGGGTTCGCGCACGTATGCACGTAACAACAACGTATAATGCGCGCATCAGCACACGATGCGCGGATGTTGGGCGAAAAACCCACGCGCCTGCTAAACGGCGTATTTATTGAAATTGGTCGGCCTCCCAACCACTAATGGATCGACTCCCAAGTCAATTTGACACCAAATCCGAGCTCAATCCTCATGGTGGGCTGGTCAAAGACCTAATTGAGCCCTAAAGAGCCCCTTTTCAAATTCCAAAGAGGTCACATAATAACCCAATGCTAGGCTATAAAAAGCCATGAATAACCACCATTTTCAAAAGGAATTCTATGCATTGTTATGCTGCCAAGATTGTTAAGGACTCATTCTTTGACAAGAGCACATAGGCATCATTTCACAAGAGCTATCCACCCCTCTCTTGAGTGGATAAGCTTGGAGTTATTTCACCCACATTTTCATCTTTTCATTGTAAGGAGAGCAAGCTTGTGAGGGCCTCAAGAGCCTTCCATTGGAGAAAGAAGGGAC
>ML802141.1:54450-91712 GCA_009831015.1 Picea engelmannii | reverse complement strand
ATTAGTTTTAGTTTAATTCTTGTCTATTGTTTTGTTTTGTTTTCCCTAACCCTTTCCTTTCACAGCTGTCATGCCTAGCAGAGCCCAACTGGGCATGTAAGCACTCTTAATTTGCTCACCTAGTGACGAATTGGGTGAAAACAACCAACTTTAGATCTATATAAACCAGTCCTGTTTGAGGCCATGGAGGACAGTCAGAGCAGAGTTATGCTGAAGAGAAGCCAAGCCAAAGCCATTTTTATGCAGGGAAACTATTGAGGAGCAGATGCTTGCGGGCCATTTCTGGGAGCTCCGGACATCCGTTTTGCGTGCCATTTTCTTTGTAGGGTTCTTGAGATCTAGAAGAACATGACCAGATCAGTCTTGTAGCCAATTGGCACTGCTTCGATGTAATTTTGAGCTTTTGAACAGAAATAAAGAAGCCTCCCCCACAGAGACAAAGGCCCGGAGACGTAGGAAAAGTTGTGCCGAACTCCGTTATCAATTCTCGCGTTATGGTTTGTTGTCTATTATTTCATTTCAGATCTGCATATGTGTATATGGCTGTCATAATTCCTCTTCTTTCCTCATTCTTTCATTAAGCTTCTCAATTGGATAATTAACGCATGCAAAATTAAAACTCAACCACAGTCATTAAAAGATCCGACGGATCAAAGTTTGACCCGGCCCGAAGGAAGGGTATTTGGAAGAAATGGAATTATGGGTTTAAAAATACAAAATAATTTTTTGATATGCATTTGAGAGATTCCAGTGGGTTCTCAAGTGCTTGTAACGTTGAGGCATTCTTTTTCCCATTTTGATTAAATTCGTATCGTTTTAGTGATGATTTCGGTTAACCCCGAATGAAGGTGATTTTTGAAAAGCAAAATTCTTCATTTGCAAATATGAAATCATATTTGGATACCCATTTGAGAATTGTAAACACGGTCTTGATTGTGAGCGAAGACGTGTAGTTCTTGGGCCTTTTTTTTTCTCAACTTCGGGTCATTCTAGGCCCAAGTTTGACCAGCCCCGAATGAAGGCTATTTGGAAGAAGTGTAATTATGCAATTAAAAATACAAAATAATTTTTTGATACCCATTTGAGAGATGCGAGTGGCTTCCCGAGTGCTCGTAACATTGAGGAATTCTTTTTCCCATTTTGATCAAATTTGTATCGTTTTAGGGTTGATTCTAGTTAACTTTGAATGAATTTGATTTATGAAAATAAAAATTCTTCATTTCCAAAGATGAAATCATATTTGGATACCCATTCGAGAGTTGTACACATGGTCCCGATTGCGGGATAAGACATGTAGTTCTTGGCCCCTTTTGCTCAACTTCGGGTCATTCTAGGCCCAAGTTTGACTAGCCCCGAATAAAAACTATTTGGAAGAAGTGGAATTATGGGTTTAAAAATATAAAATAATATTTTGATACCCATTTGAGAGATATAGGTGGGTTCCCGAGCTCTTGCAACGTTGAGGCATTCTTTGGCCCATTTCGGTCAAATCCGTATCGTTTTAGGGTTGATTCTAGTTAACCCCATTTCAGATTTGTAGACGTGGTCTTGATTGTGAGCGAAGACGTGTAGTTCTTAGGTCCCTTTTTGTCAACTTCGAGTCATTCTAGGCCCAAGTTTGACCAGCCCCGAATGAAGGCTATTTGGAAGATTGGAATTATAGGTTTTAAAGTACAAAATAATTTTTTAATACCCATTTGAGAGATGCAAGTGAGTTCCCCAGCGTTCGTAATGTTGAGGCATTATTTTGCCCATTTCGATCAAATTCGCATCGTTTTAGGGTTGATTCTAGTTAAACCCGAATGAAGGTGATGTTTGAAAATAAAAATTCTTCATTTGCAAATATGAAATCATATTTGGATACCCATTTGAGAGTTGTAAACGTGGTCTTTATTGTGAGCGAAGACGTGTATTTCTTGGGCCCCTTTTTCTGAACTTCGAGTCATTCTAGGCCCAAGTTTGACCAGCCCTTAATGAAGTCTATTTGGAAGAAGTGGAATTATGGGTTTAAAAACACAAAATAATTTTCCGATACCCATTTGACAAATGCAAGTGGGTTCCCGAGCGCTCGTAACGTTGAGGCATTCTTTGGCCCATTTCGATCAAATTCGTATCGTTTTAGGGTTGATTATTGTTAACCCCGAACAAAAGTGATTTTTGAAAAGTCAAATTCTTCATTTCCAAAGATGAAATCATATCTGGATACCCTTTTGAGAGTTGTACACGGGGTCCTAAATGCGGGAGAATACGTGAAGTTCTTTGGCCCCTTTTAGTTAACTTCGGGTCATTCTAGGCCCATGTTTGACGAGCCCCGAATCAAGGCTATTTGGAAGAAGTGGAATTATGGGTTTTAAAATATAAAAGAAGTTTTTGATACCCATTTGAGAGATGCAAGTGGGTTCCCGAGCGCTCATAACATTGAGGCATTCTTTGGCCCATTTCGATTAAATCCGTATCATTTTAGGGTTGATTCTGGTTAACCCCGAATGAAGGTGATTTTTGAAAAAAAAAATTCTTCATTTGAAAATATGAAAGAATATTTGGATACGCATTTGAGAGTTGTACACGTGGTCTTGATTGCGAGCAAAGACGTGTAGTTCTTGGTCCCCTTTTCTCACATTCGGTACATTCTAGGCCCAATTTTGACCCGCCCCGAAGGAAGGGTATTTGGAAGAAATGGAATTATGGGTTTAAAAATACAAAATAATTTTTTCATATGCATTTGAGAGATTCCAGTGGGTTCTCGAGCGCTTGTAACGTTGAGGCATTCTTTTGCCCATTTCGATCAAATTCGTATCGTTTTAGGGATGATTTTGGTTAACCCAGAATGAAGGTGATTTTTGAAAAGAAAAATTCTTGATTTGCAAATATGAAATCATATTTGGATACCCATTTGAGAATTGTAAACATGATCTTGATTGTGAGAGAATACGTGTAGTTCTTGGGCCCCTTTTTCTCAACTTTGGGTCATTCTAGGCCCAAGTTTGATGAGCCCTTAATGAAGTCTATTTGGAAGAAGTGGAATTATGGGTTTAAAAATACAAAATAATTTTTCGATACCCATTTGAGAGATGCAAGTGGGTTCCCCAGCGCTCGTAACGTTGAAGCAGTCTTTTTCCCATTTCGATCAGATTCATATCGTTTTAGGGTTGATTCTGGTTAACCCCAAATGAAGGTGATTTTTGAAAAGAAAAAATCTTCATTTGTAAATATGTTATGATATTTTGATACCCATTTGAGAGTTGTACACGTGGTCCTAATTGAGAGAGAAGACGTGTAGTTCTTGGGCCCCTTTTTCTCAACCTCGTGTCAATCTAGGCCCAAGTTTGACAAGCCTTGAATAAAAGAAATTTAGAAAAAGTAGAATTATGGGTTTAAAAATACAAAATAATTTTTTGATACCCATTTGAGAGATGCAGGTGGGTTCTTGGGTGATCGCAACGTTGAGGCATTCTTTTTTCTCATTTCAATCAAATTCGTATCGTTTTAGGGTCGATTTTGGTTAACCCCGAATGAAGGTAATTTTTGAAAAGAAAAATTATTCATTTGAAAATATAAAATCATATTTTCATACCCATTTGAGAGTTGTACACGTGGTCCTGATTGCGAGCGAAGACATGTAGTTATTGGGCCCATTTTTCTCAACTTCGGATCATTCTAGGCCCACGTTCGACCAGCCCCTAATGAAGGCTATTTAGAAAAAGTGGAATTATGGGTTTAAAAATATAAAATGATTTATTGATACCCATTTGAGAGATGCAAGTGGGTTCCCGAGCGCTTGTAACATTGAGGCATTCTTTGGCCCATTTTGGTCAAATCCGTATCGTTTTAGGGTTGATTCTAGTTAACCCCATTTCAAATTTGTACACGTGGTCTTGATTGTGAGCGAAGACATGTAGTTCTTGGGTCCCTTTTTCAAAACTTCGAGTCATTCTAGGCCCAAGTTTGACCAGCCTCGAATGAAGTCTATTTGGAAGATTGGAATTACGGGTTTTAAAGTACAGAATAATTTTTTGATACCCATTTGAGAGATGCAAGTGGGTTCCCAAGCGTTTGTAACGTTGAGGCATTCTTTTGCCCATTTCGATCAAATTCACATCATTTTAGTGTTGATTCTAGTTAACCCTAAATGAAGGTGATGTTTGAAATGAAAAATTCTTGGATACCCATTTGAGAGTTGTACACATGGTCCTAATTTCGAGCGAAGATGTGTAGTTCTTGGGGCCCTTTTTTCTCAACTTCGGGTCATTTTAGGCCCAAGTTTGACCAGCCTCGAATGAAGGCTATTTAGAATAATTGGAATTATGGGTTTACAAATATAAAATAATTTTTTAATACCCATTTGAGAGATGCAAGCGGGTTCCCGA
The DNA here is from genome assembly GCA_009831015.1 of Picea engelmannii. Taxonomy (NCBI): domain Eukaryota; kingdom Viridiplantae; phylum Streptophyta; class Pinopsida; order Pinales; family Pinaceae; genus Picea; species Picea engelmannii. The sequence goes on along the minus strand of ML802141.1, from coordinate 87,345 downwards.
GCGCTTGTAGCGTTGTAGCATTCTTTGGCCCATTTCGATCAAATTCGTATTCTTTTGGGGTTGATTCTGGTTAACCCTGAATGAAGTTGATTTTTGAAAAGAAAAATTCTTCATTTGCAAATATGAAATCATATTTGGATACCCATTTGAGAGTTATACATGTGGTCTTGATTGCGAGCGAAAACGTGTAGTTTTTGGGCCTTTTTTCTCTCAACTTCGGGTCATTCTAGGCCCAAGTTTGACCATCCCCGAATGAAGGCTATTTGGAAGAAGTGTAATTATGCGTTTAAAAATACAAAATAATTTTTTGATACCCATTTGAGAGATGCAAGTGGGTTCCCGAGCGCTCATAACGTTGAGGAACTCTTTTGACCATTTTGATCAAATTCGTATTATTTTAGGGTTGATTTTGATTAACTTTGAATGAATTTGATTAATGAAAATAAAAATTCTTCATTTCCAAAGATGAAATCATATTTGGATACCCATTCAAGAGTTGTACACATGGTCCCGATTGTGGGATAAGACATGTAGTTCTTGGGCCCCTTTTTCTCAACTTCGGGTCATTCTAGGCCCAAGTTTGACCAGCCCCGAATAAAAACTATTTGGAAGAAGTGGAATTATGGGTTTAATAATATAAAATAATTTTTTGATACCCATTTGAAAGATATAGGTGGGTTCCCGAGCTCTCGCAACATTGAGGCATTCATTTTCCCACGTTTTCCCAGCTTCGAATGAAGACTATTTGGAAGAAGTGCAATTATCGATTTAAAAATACAAAACAAATTTTTGATACCCATTTGAGAGACGCAAGTGGTTTACCAAGTGCTAGTAAGGTTGAGGCATTCTTTTTCCCTTTTCGATTAAATTTGTATCATTTTAGTGTCGATTCTGGTTAACCTCGAATGAAGGTGATTTTTGGAAAGCAAAATTCTTCAGTTGCAAATATAAAATCATATTTCGATACCCATTTGAGAGTTGTAGACGTGGTCCCGATTACAACTGAAGATGTGTAGTTCTTGGGCCCCTTTTTCTCAACTTCGGTTCATTCTAGGCCCAAGTTTGACCAACCCCGAATGAAGGCTATTTGGAAGAAGTTAAATTATGGGTTTAAAAATACAAAATAGTTTTTTGATACCCATTTGAGAGATGCAAGTGGGTTCCCGAGCGCTCGTAACATTGAGTCATTCTTTTGCCCATTTCGATCAAATTCGTATCATTTTAGGGTCGATTCTGGTAAACCACGAATAAAGGTGATTGTTGAAAAGAAAATATATTCATTTGCAAATATGAAATCATATTTGGATACCCATTTGGGAGTTGTACACATGGTCCTAATTGTGAGCGAAGACGTATATTTCTTGGGCCCGTTTTTCTCAACTTCGGGTCATTCTAGGCCCAAGTTTGACCAGCCCCGAGTGAAGTCTATTTAGAAAAAGTGGAATTATGGGTTTAAAAATATAAAAAAACTTTTCTATACCCATTTGAGAGATGCAAGTGGGTTCCCGAGCGCTCGTAATGTTGAGGCATTCTTTGGCCCATTTCGATCAAATTCGTATTGTTTTAGGGTTGATTATGGTTAACCCCGAATGAAGGTGATTTTTGAAAAGTCAAATTCTTCATTTCCAAAGATGAAATCATATCTGGATACCCATTTGAGAGTTGTACATGGGGTCCTGAATGTGGGAGAAGACGTGTAGTTCTTCGGCCCCTTTTAGTCAACTTCGGGTCATTCTAGGCCCATGTTTAACCAACCCCGAATCAAGGCTATTTTGAAGAAGTGGAATTATGGGTTTTAAAATATAAAACAAGTTTTTGATACCCATTTGAGAGATGCAGGTGGGTTCCCGAGCGCTCATAACATTGAGGCATTGTTTGGCCCATTTCGATCATTTTCGTATCATTTTAGGGTTGATTCTGGTTAACCCCAAATGAAGGTGATTTTTTAAAAACAAAATTCTTTATTTGCAAATATGAAAGAATATTTAGATACCCATTTGAGAGTTGTACATGTGGTCTTGATTGCGAGCGAAGATGTGTAGTTCTTGGGCCCCCTTTTCTCACATTCGGTACATTCTAGGCCCAAGTTTGACCCGCCCCGAAGGAAGGGTATTTGGAAGAAATGGAATTATGGGTTTAAAAATACAAAATATTTTTTTGATATGCATTTGAGAGATTCCAGTGGGTTCTTGAGAGCTTGTAACGTTGAGGCATTCTTTTGCCCATTTCAATCAAATTTGTATCATTTTAGGGATGATTTCGGTTAACCCCGAATGAAGGTGATTTTTGAAAATAAAAATTCTTCATTTGCAAATATGAAATCATATTTGGATACCCATTTGAGAGTTGTAAATGTGGTCTTGATTGTGAGCTAATACGTGTAGTTATTGGGCCCCTTTTTCTCAACTTCGGGTCATTCTAGGCCCAAGTTTGACAAGCCCTTAATGAAGTCTATTTGGAAGAAGTGGAATTATGGGTTTAAAAATACAAAATAATTTTTTGATACCCATTTGAGAGATGCAAGTGGGTTCCCAAGTGCTCGTAACGTTGAGGCAATCTTTTTCCCATTTCGATCAGATTCATATTGTTTTAGGGTTGATTCTGGTTAACCCCAAAAGGAGGTATTTTTGAAAAGAAAAAATCTTCATTTTCAAATATGTAATCATATTTCGATACCCATTTGAGAGTTGTACAAGTGGTCCTAATTGAGAGAGAAGACGTGTAGTTCTTGGGCCCCTTTTTATCAAATTTGTGTCAATCTAGGCCAAAGTTTAACCAGCCTTGAATCAAAGCAATTTAGAAAAAGTAGAATTATGGGTTTAAAAATACAAAACAATTTTTTGATACCCATTTGAGAGATGCAAGTGGGTTCCTGAGCGCTAGTAAGGTTGAGGCATTCTTTTTCCTTTTTCGATCAAATTTGTATCGTTCTAGTGTCGATTCTAGTTAACCTCGAGTGAAGGTGATTTTTGGAAAGAATAATTCTTCATTTGCAAATATAAAATCATATTTCGATACCCATTTGAGAGTTGTAGATGTGGTCCCGATTACGAGTGAATATGTGTAGTTCTTGGGCCCCTTTTTCTCAACTTTGGTTCATTCTAGGCCCAAGTTTGACCAACCCCGAATGAAGGCTATTTGAAAGAAGTTAAATTATGGGTTTAAAAATACAAAATAGTTTTTTGATACCCATTTGAGATATGCAAGTGGGTTCCCGAGCACTCGTAACGTTGAGTCATTCTTTTGCCCATTTCGATCAAATTCGTATCGTTTTAGGGTCGATTCTGGTAAACCCTGAATAAAGGTGATTATTGAAAAGAAAATTTATTCATTTGCAAATATGAAATCATATTTGGATACCCATTTGAGAGTTGTACACGTGGTCCTAATTGCGAGCGAAGACGTGTAGTTCTTGGGCCCCTTTTTCTCAACTTTGGGTCATTCTAGGCCCAAGTTTGACTAACCCCGATTGAAGACTATTTAGAAACAGTGGAATTATGGGTTTAAAAATATAAAACAATTTTTCAATACCCATTTTAGAGATGGGTTCACAAGCACTCGTAACGTTGAGGCATTCTTTGGCCCATTTCGATCAAATTCATATCGTTGTAGGGTTGATTATTGTTAACCCCGAATGAAGGTGATTTTTGAAAAGTCAAATTCTTCATTTCCAAAGATGAAATCATATTTGGATACCATTTGAGATTTGTACACGGGGTCCTGAATGTGGGAGAAGACGTGTAGTTCTTTGGCCCCTTTTAGTCAACTTCGGGTCATTCTAGGGCCATGTTTGACCAGCCCCGAATCAAGGCTATTTGGAAGAACTGGAATTATGGGTTTTAAAATATAAAATAAGTTTTTGATACCCATTTGAGAGATGCAGGTGGGTTCCCAAGTGCTAATAACGTTGAGGCATTCTTTGGCCCATTTCGATCAAATTCGTATCATTTTAGGGTTGATTCTTGTTAACCCTGAATGAAGGTGATTTTTGAAAAACAAAATTCTTCATTTGCATAAAATGAAAAACAAAAATAAAATCATATTTGCATTCTTTGGCCCATTTCGATCAAATTTGTATTCTTTTGGGATGGATTCTGGTTAACCCTGAATGAAGGTGATTTTTGAAAAGAAAAATTCTTCATTTGCAAATATTAAATCATATTTGGATACCCATTTGAGAGTTATACATGTGGTCTTGATTGCGAGTGAAAACGTGTAGTTCTTTGGCCTTTTTTTTTCTCAACTTCGGGTCATTCTAGGCCCAAGTTTGACCAGCCCCGAATGAAGGCTATTTGGAAGAAGTGTAATTTTGCGTTTAAAAATACAAAATAATTTTTTGATACCCATTTGAGAGATGCAAGTGGGTTCCCGAGCGCTTGTAACATTGAGGAATTCTTTTTCCCATTTTGATCAAATTCTTATCGTTTTAGGGTTGATTCCGGTTAACTTTGAATGAATTTGATTTATGAAAATAAAAATTCTTCATTTCCAAACATGGAATCATATTTGGAAACCCATTCAAGAGTTGTACACATGGTCCCGATTGCGGGATAAGACATGTAGTTCTTTGGCCCCTTTTAGTCAACTTCGGGTCATTCTAGGCCCATGCTTGACCAGCCCCGAATCAAGGCTATTTGGAAGAAGTGGAATTATGGGTTTTAAAATATAAAACAAGTTTTTGATACCCATTTGAGAGATGCAGGTGGGTTCCTGAGCACCCATAACGTTGAGGCATTGTTTGGCCCATTTTGATCAAATTTGTATCATTTTAAGGTTGATTCTGGTTAACCCCGAATGAAGGTGATTTAAAAAAAAAAAAATTCTTCATTTGCAAATATGAAAGAATATTTGGATACCCATTTGAGAGTTGTACACGTGGTCTTAATTGCGAGCGAAGATGTGTAGTTCTTGGGCCCCCTTTTCTCACATTTGGTACATTCTAGGCCCAAGTTTGACCCGCCCCAAAGGAAGGGTATTTGGAAGAAATGGAATTATGGGTTTAAAAATACAAAATAATTTTTTGATATGAATTTGAGAGACTCAAGTGGGTTCTCGAGCGCTTGTAACGTTGAGGCATTCTTTTGCCCATTTCGATCAAATTCGTATCGTTTTAGGGATGATTTTGGTTAACCCCGAATAAAGGTGATTTTTGAAAAGAAAAATTCTTCATTTGCAAATATGAAATCATATTTGGATACCCATTTGAAAGTTGTAAATGTGGTCTTGATTGTGAGCGAATACTTGTAGTTCTTGGGCCCCTTTTCCTCAACTTCGGGTCATTCTAGGCCCAAGTTTGACGAGCCCTTAATGAAGTCTATTTGGAAGAAGTGGAATTATGGGTTTAAAAATACAAAATAATTTTTCGATACCTATTAGAGAGATGCAAGTGGGTTCCCCAACACTCGTAATGTTGAGGCAATCTTTTTCCCATTTTGATCAGATTCATATCGTTTTAGGGTTGATTCTGGTTAACCCCGAATGAAGGTGATTTTTGAAAAGAAAAAATCTTCATTTGCAAATATGTAATCATATTTCGATACCCATTTGAGATTTGTACACGTGGTCCTAATTGAGAGCGAAGACGTGTAGTTCTTGGGCCCCTTTTTCTCAACTTCGTGTCAATCTAGGCCCAAGTTTGACCAGCCTTGAATCAAAGCAACTTAAAAAAAGTAGAATAGAATTATGGGTTTAAAAATACAAAATAATTTTTTGATACCCATTTGAGAGATGCAGGTGGGTTCTCGGGTGCTCATAACATTGAGGCATTATTTTTTCCCATTTCAATCAGATTCGTATCATTTTAGGGTTGATTCTGGTTAACCCCGAATCAAGGTAATTTTTGAAAAGAAAAATTATTCATTTGAAAATATAAAATCATATTTGCATACCCATTTGAGAGTTGTACACGTGGTCCTGATTGAGAGCGAAGACATGTAGTTATTGGGCCCATTTTTCTCAACTTCGCATCATTCTAGGCCCACGTTCGACCAACCCCTAATGAAGGCTATTTAGAAAAAATGGAATTATGGGTTTAAAAACATAAAATGATTTATTGATACCCATTTGAGAGATGCAAGTGGGTTCCCGAGCACTTGTAACGTTGAGGCATTCTTTGGCCCATTTCGATCAAATCCGTATCATTTTAGGGTTGATTCTAGTTAACCCCATTTCAGATTTGTACACGTGGTCTTGATTGTGAGCGAAGACATGTAGTTCTTGTGTCCCTTTTTCTCAACTTCGAGTCATTCTAGGCCCAAGTTTGACCAGCCCCGAATGAAGGCTATTTGGAAGATTGGAATTACAGGTTTTAAAGTACAGAATAATTTTTTGATACCCATTTGAGAGATGCAAGTGGGTTCCCGAGCGTTCGTAACATTGAGACATTCTTTTACCCATTTCGATCAAATTCACATCGTTTTAGGGTTGATTCTAGTTAACCCCAAAAGAAGGTGATGTTTGAAAAGAAAAATTCTTCATTTGCAAATATGAAATCATTTTTGGATACCCATTTGAGAGTTGTACACATGGTTCTAATTTCGAGCGAAGATGTGTAGTTCTTGGGGCCCTTTTTTCTCAACTTCGGGTCATTTTAGGCCCAAGTTTGACCAGCCTCGAATGAAGGATATTTAGAAGAATTGGAATTATGGGTTTAAAAATATAAAATAATTTTTTAATACCCATTTGAGAGATGCAAGCGGGTTCCCGAGCGCTTGTAGCTTTGCGGCATTCTTTGGCCCATTTCGATCAAATTCATATTCTTTTGGGGCTGATTCTGGTTAACCCTGAATGAAGGTGATTTTTGAAAAGAAAAATTCTTCATTTGAAAATATGAAATCATATTTTGATACCCATTTGAGAGTTATACATGTGGTCTTGATTGCGAGCGAAAACATGTAGTTCTTGGGCCTTTTTTTTCTCAACTTCGGGTCGTTCTAGTCCCAAGTTTGACCAGCCCCGAATGAAGGCTATTTGGAAGAAGTTTAATTATGCGTTTAAAAATACAAAATAATTTTTTGATACCCATTTGAGAGATGCAAGTGGGTTCCCGAGTGCTCGTAACGTTGAGGAATTATTTTGCCCATTTTCATCAAATTCATATCGTTTTAGGGTTGATTCCAGTTAACTTTGAATGAATTTGATTTATGAAAATAAAAATTCTTCATTTCCAAAGATGAAATCATATTTGGATACCCATTCGAGAGTTGTACACATGGTCCCGATTGCGGGATAAGACATGTAGTTCTTGGGGCCCTTTTTCTCAACTTCGGGTCATCCTGGGCCCAAGTTTGACCAGCCCCGAATAATTTTTCGATACCCATTTGAGAGATGCAAGTGGGTTCCCCAGCGCTCGTAACGTTGAGGCATTCTTTTTTCCTATTTGAATCAAATTCCTATCGTTTTAGGGTTGATTCTGGTTAACCCTGAATGAAGGTAATTTTTGAAAAGAAAAATTATTCATTTGAAAATATAAAATCATATTTGCATACCCATTTGAGAGTTGTACACGTGGTCCTGATTGTGAGGGAAGACATGTAGTTATTGGGCCCATTTTTCTCAACTTCGGATCATTCTAGGCCCATGTTCGACTAGCCCCTAATGAAGGCTATTTAGAAAAAGTGGAATTCTGGGTTTAAAAATATAAAATGATTTATTGATACCCATTTGAGAGATGCAAGTGGGTTCCCGAGCGCTTTTAACGTTGAGGCATTCTTTGGCCCATTTCGGTCAAATCCGTATCATTTTTCGATTGATTCTAGTTAACCCCATTTATGATTTGTACACGTTGTTTTGATTGTGAGCGAAGACATGCAGTTCTTGGGTCCCTTTTTCTCAATTTCGAGTCATTCTAGGCCCAAGTTTGACCAGCCCGAATGAAGGCTATTTGGAAGATTGGAATTACGGGTTTTAAAGTACAGAATAACTTTTTCATACCCATTTGAGAGATGCAAGTGGGTTCCCGAGAGTTCGTAATGTTGAGGCATTCTTTTGCCCATTTCAATCAAATTCGCATCGTTTTAGGGTTGATTCTAGTTAGCCCCGAATGAAGGTGATGTTTGAAAAGAAAAATTCTTCATTTGAAAATATGAAATCATATTTGGATACCCATTTGAGAGTTGTACACATGGTCCTAATTTCGAGCGAAGATGTGTAGTTCTTGGGGCCCTTTTTTCTCAACTTCGGGTCATTTTAGGCCCAAGTTTGACCAGCCCCGAATGAAGGCTATTTAGAAGAATTGGAGTTATGGGTTTAAAAATATAAAATAATTGTTTAATACCCATTTCATAGATGCAAGCGGGTTCCCGAACGCTTGTAGCGTTGCGACATTCTTTGGCCCATTTCGATCAAATTCGTACTCTTTTGGGGTTGATTCTGGTTAACCCTGAATGAAGGTGATTTTTGAAAAGAGAAATTATTCATTTGCAAATATGAAATTATATTTGGATACCCATTTGAGAGTTATACATGTGGTCTTGATTGCGAGCGAAAACGTGTGGTTCTTGGGCCTTTTTTTTCTTAACATCGGGTCATTCTAGGCCCAAGTTTGACCAGCCCCGAATGAAGGCTATTTGGAAGAAGTGTAATTATGTGTTTAAAAATAAAAAATAGTTTTTTGATACCCATTTGAGAGATGCAAGTGGGTTCCTGAGCGCTCGTAACGTTGAGGAATTCTTTTGCCCATTTTCATCAAATTCGTATCATTTTAGGGTTGATTTTGGTTAACTTTGAATGAATTTGATTTATGAAATAAAAATTCTTCATTTCCAAAGATGAAATCATATTTGGATACCCATTCGAGAGTTGTACACATGGTCCTGATTGCAGGATAAGACATGTAGTTCTTGGGGCCCTTTTTCTCAACTTCGGGTCATTCTAGGCCCAAGTTTGACCAGCCCTGAATAAAAACTATTTGGAAGAAGTGGAATTATGGGTTTAAAAATATAAAATAATTTTTTGATACCCATTTGAGAGATATAGGTGGGTTCCCGAGCTCTCGCAACGTTGAGGCATTATTTTTCCCACGTTTTACCAGCTCCGAATGAAGGTTATTTGGAAGAAGTGTAATTATGGGTTTAAAAATACAAAACAATTTTTTGATACCCATTTGAGAGACGCAAGTGGGTTCCCCAGCGCTAGTAAGGTTGAGGCATTCTTTTTCCCTTTTCGATCAAATTTGTATCGTTTTAGTGTCGATTCTAGTTAACCTTGAATGAAGGTGATTTTTGGAAAGCAAAATTCTTCATTTGCAAATATAAAATCATATTTCGATACCTATTTGAGAGTTGTAGATGTGGTCCCGATTACGAGTAAAAACGTGTAGCTCTTGGGCCCCTTTTTCTCAACTTCGGTTCATTATAGGCCCAAGTTTGACCAACCCCGAATGAAGGATATTTGGAAGAAGGTAAATTATGGGTTTAAAATACAAAATAGTTTTTTGATACCCATTTGAGAGATGCAAGTGGGTTCCCGAGCGCTCGTAACGTTGAGTCATTCTTTTTCCCATTTCGATCAAATTCATAACGTTTTAGGGTCGGTTCTGGTAAACCCCGAATAAAGGTTATTATTGAAAAGAAAATATATTCATTTGCAAATATGAAATCATATTTGGATACCGATTTGGGAGTTGTACACGTGCTCCTAATTGTGAGCGAAGACGTGTAGTTCTTGGGCCCCTTTTTCTCAACTTCGGGTCATTCTAGGCCCAAGTTTGACCAGCCCCCAATGCCAGTGAAGTCTATTTAGAAAAAGTGGAATTACGGGTTTAAAAATATAAAACAATTTTTCGATACCCATTTGAGAGATGCAAGTGGGTTCCTGAGCGCTCGTAACGTTGAGGCATTCTTTGGCCCATTTCGATCAAATTCGTATAGTTTTAGGGTTGAATATGGTTAACCCCGAATGAAGGTGATTTTTGAAAAGTCAAATTCTTCATTTCAAAAGATGAAATCATATTTGGATACCCATTTGAGAGTTGTACATGGGGTCTTGAATGTGGGAGAAGACGTGTAGTTCTTTGGCCCCAATCAACTTCGCATCATTCTAGCCCCATGTTTGACTAGCCCCAAATCAAGGCCATTTGGAAGAAGTGGAATTATGGGTTTTAAAATATAAAATAAATTTTTGATACACATTTGAGAGATGCAGGTGGTTTCCCGAGCGCTCATAATGTTGAGGCATTCTTTGGCCCATTTCGATCAAATTTGTATCATTTTAGGGTTGATTCTGGTTAACCCCAAATGAAGGTGATTTTTGAAAAACAAAATTCTTCATTTGCAAATATGAAAGAATATTTGCATACCCATTTGAGAGTTGTAAATGTGGTCTTGATTGCGAGTGAAGACGTGTACTTATTGGGCCCCCTTTTCTCACATTCGGTACATTCTAGGCCCAAGTTTGACCCGCCCCGAAGGAAGGGTATTTGGAAGAAATGGAATTATGGGTTTAAAAATACTAAATATCTTTTTGATATGCATTTGATAGATTCCAGTGGGTTCTCGAGCGCTTGTAACGTTGAGGCATTCTTTTGCCCATTTCGATCAAATTCGTATGAATTTAGGGATGATTTCGGTTAACCCCGAATCAAGGTGATTTTTGGAAAGCAAAATTCTTCATTTGCAAATATGAAATCATATTTGGATACCCATTTGAGAGTTGTAAACATGGTCTTGATTGTGAGCAAAGACGTGTAGTTCTTGGGCCCCTTTTTCTCAACTTCGGGTCATTATGGGCCCAAGTTTGACGAGCCCTTAATGAAGTCTATTTGGAAGAAGTGGAATTATGGGTTTAAAAATACAAAATAATTTTTCGATACCCATTTGAGAGATGCAAGTGGGTTCCCCAGCACTCGTAACGTTGAGGCAGTATTTTTCCCATTTCGATCAGATTCATATCATTTTAGGGTTGATTCTGGTTAACTCCGAATGAAGGTGATTTTTGAAAAGAAAACATCTTCATTTGCAAATATGTAATCATATTTCGATACCCATTTGAGAGTTATACATGTGGTCTTGATTGCGAGAGAAAACGTGTAGTTCTTAGGCCTTTTTTTTCTCAACTTCGGGTCATTGTAGGCCCAAGTTTGACCATCCCCGAATGAAGTCTATTTGGAAGAAGTGTAATTATGCGTTTAAAAATACAAAATATTTTTTTGATACCCATTTGAGAGATGCAAGTGGGTTCCCGAGTGCTTGTAACGTTGAGGAATTCTTTTGCCCATTTTGATCAAATTTGTATCATTTTAGGGTTGATAATTCTTCATTTCCAAAGATGAAATCATATTTGGATACCCATTGGAGAGTTGTACACATGTTCCCGATTGCAGGATAAGACATGTAGTTCTTGGTCCCCTTTTTCTCAACTTCGGGTCATTCTTGGCCCAAGTTTGACCAGCCCCAAATAAAAACTATTTGGAAGAAGTGGAATTATGGGTTTAAAAATATAAAATAATTTTTTGATACCCATTTGAGAGATATAGGTGGGTTCCCGAGCTCTTGCAACGTTGAGGCATTCTTTTCCCATGTTTTACCAGCTCCGAATGAAGGCTATTTGGAAGAAGTGGAATTGTGGGTTTAAAAATAGAAAACAATTTTTTGATACCCATTTGAGAGACACAAGTGGGTTCCCGAGCGCTAGTAATGTTGAGGCATTCTTTTTCCCTTTTCGATCAAATTTGTATCGTTTTAGTGTTGATTCTAGTTTACCTCGAATGAAGGTGATTTTTGGAAAGCAAAATTCTTCATTTGCAAATATAAAATCATATTTCAATACCCATTTGAGAGTTGTAGAAGTGGTCCCGATTACGAGTGAAGACGTGTAGTTCTTGGGCCCCTTTTTCTCAACTTCGATTCATTCTAGGCCCAAGTTTGACCAACCTCGAATGAAGGCTATTTGGAAGAAGTTAAATTATGGGTTTAAAAATACAAAATAGTTTTTTGATACCTAGTTGAGAGATGCAAGTGGGTTCCTGAGAACTCGTAACGTTGAGTCATTCTTTTGCCCATTTCGATCAAATTCGTAATGTGTTAGGGTCGATTCTGGTAAACCCCGAATAAAGGTGATTATTGAAAAGAAAATATATTCATTTGAAAATATAAAATCGTATTTGGATACCCATTTGGGAGTTGTACACGTGGTCCTAATTGCGATCGAAGACGTGTAGTTCTTGGGCCCCTTTTTCTAAACTTCGGGTCATTCTAGGCCCAAGTTTGACCAGCCCCGAGTGAAGTCTATTTAGAAAAAGTGGAATTATGGGTTTAAAAATATAAAACAATTTTTCGATACCCATTTGAGAGATGCAAGTGGGTTCACGAGCGCTTGTAACGTTGAGGCATTCTTTGGCGCATTTCGATCAAATTCGTATCGTTTCAGGGTTGAATATGGTTAACCCCGAATGAAGGTGATTTTTGAAAAGTCAAATTCTTCATTTCAAAAGATGAAATCATATTTGGATACCCATTTTAGAGTTGTACACGGGGTCCTAAATTCGGGAGAAGACGTGTAGTTCTTTGGCCCCTTTTAGTCAACTTCGGGTCATTCTAGGCCCATGTTTGACCAGCCCCGAATCAAGGCTATTTGGAAGAAGTGGAATTATGGGTTTTAAAATATAAAATAAGTTTTTGACACCCATTTGAGAGATGCAGGTGGGTTCCCGAGTGCTCATAACGTTGAGGCATTCTTTGGCCCATTTCGATCAAATTCGTATCATTTTAGGGTTGATTCTAGTTAACCTCGAATGAAGGTGATTTTTGAAAAACAAAATTCTTCATTTGCAAATATGAAAGAATATTTGGATACCCATTTGAGAGTTGTACACGTGGTCTTGATTGCGAGCAAAGACGTGTAGTTCTTGGGCCCCCTTTTCTCACATTCGGTACATTCTAGGCCCAAGTTTGACCCACCCCGAAGGAAGGGTATTTGGAAGAAATGGAATTATGGGTTTAAAAATACAAAATAATTTTTTGATATGCATTTGAGAGATTCTAGTGGGTTCTCGAGCGCTTGTAACGTTGAGGTATTCTTTTTCCCATTTCGATCAAATTCATATCGATTTAGGGATGATTTCGGTTAACCCCGAATGAAGGTGATTTTTGAAAAGAAAAATTCTTCATTTGCAAATATGAAATCATATTTGGATACCCATTTGAGAGTTGTAAATGTGGTCTTGATTGTAAGGGAAGATGTGTAGTTCTTGGGCCCCTTTTTCTCAAATTCGGGTCACTCTAGGCCCAAGTTTGACGAGCCCTTAATGAATTCTATTTGGAAGAAGTGGAATTATGGGTTTAAAAATAAAAAATAATTTTTCGATACCCATTTGAGAGATGCAAGTGGGTTCCCCAGCGCTCGTAACGTTGAGGTAGTCTTTTTCCCATTTTGATCAGATTCATATCGTTTTAGGGTTGACTTTGGTTAACCCCGAATGAAGGTGATTTTTGAAAAGAAAAAATCTTCATTTGCAAATATGTAATCATATTTTGATACCCATTTCAGATTTGTACACGTGGTCCTAATTGAGAGCGAAGACGTGTAGTTCTTGGGCCCCTTTTTCTCAACCTCGTGTCAATCTAGGCCCAAGTTTGACCAACCTTGAATCAAAGCAATTTAGAAAAAGTAGAATTATGGGTTTAAAAATACAAAATAATTTTTTGATACCCATTTGAGAGATGCAGGTGGGTTCTCGGGTGCTCGTAACGTTAAGGCATTCGTTTTTCCCATTTCAATCAAATTTGTATCGTTTTAGGGTCGATTATGGTTAACACCGAATGAAGGTAATTTTGGAAAAGAAAAATTATTCATTTGAAAAATAAAATCATATTTGCATACCCATTTGAGAGTTGTACACGTGATCCTGATTGCGAGCGAAGACATGTAGTTATTGGGCCCATTTTTCTCAACTTCGGATCATTCTAGGCCCACGTTTGACCAACCCCTAATGAAGGCTATTTAGAAAAAGTGGAATTATGGGTTTAAAAATATAAAATGATTTATTGATACCCATTTGAGAGATGCAAGTGGGTTCCCGAGCGCTTGTAACATTGAGGCATTCTTTGGCCCATTTCGATCAAATCCGTATCGTTTTAGGGTTGGTTCTAGTTAACCCCATTTTAGATTTGTACACGTGGTCTTGATTGTGAGCGAAGACGTGTAGTTCTTGGGTCCCTTTTTCTCAACTTCAAGTCATTCTAGGCCCAAGTTTGACCAGCCCCGAATGAAGGCTATTTGGAAGATTGGAATTACGGGTTTTAAAGTACAGAATAATTTTTTGATACCCATTTGAGAGATGCAAGTTGGTTCCCGAGCGTTCATAACGTTGAGGCATTCTTTTGCCCATTTCGATGAAATCCACATCATTTTAGGGTTGATTCTAGTTAACCCTGAATGAAGGTGATGTTCGAAAAGAAAAATTCTTCATTTGCAAATATGAAATCATATTTGGATACCCATTTGAGAGTTGTACACATGGTCCTAATTTCGAGCGAAGATATGTAGTTCTTGGGGTCCTTTTTTCTCAACTTCGGGTCATTTTAGGCCCAAGTTTGACCAGCCCCGAATGAAGGTTATTTAGAAGAATTGGAATTATGCGTTTAAAAATATAAAATAATTTTTTAATACCCATTTGAGAGATGCAAGCGGGTTCCCGAGCACTTGTAGTGTTGCGGCATTCTTTGGCCCATTTCGATCAAATTCATATTCTTTTGTGGAATTCGTATCGTTTTAGCGATGATTTTGGTTAACCCCGAATCAAGGTGATTTTTGAAAAGAAAAATTCTTCATTTGCAAATATGAAATCATATTTGGATACCCATTTGAGAGTTGTAAGCGTGGTCTTGATTGTGAATGAAGACGTGTAGTTCTTGGGCCCCTTTTTCTCAACTTCAAGTCATTTTGGGCCCAAGTTTGACGAGCCCTTAATGAAGTCTATTTGGAAGAAGTGGAATTGTGGGTTTAAAAATACAACATAATTTTTTGATACCCATTTTGTGAGATGCAAGTGGGTTCCCCAGCGCTCGTAACGTTGAGCCAGTCTTTTTCCCATTTCGATCAGATTCATATCATTTTAGGGTTGATTCTGGTTAACCCTGAATGAAGGTGATTTTTGAAAAGAAAAAATCTTCATTTGCAAATATGTAATCATATATAGATACCCATTTGAGAGTTGTACACGTGGTCCTAATTGAGAGAGAAGACGTGTAGTTCTTGGGCCCCTTTTTCGCAACCTCATGTCAATCTAGGCCCAAGTTTGACCAGCCTTGAATCAAAGCAATTTAGAAAAAGTAGAATTATGGGTTTAAAAATACAAAATAATTTTTTGATACCCATTTGAAAGATGTGGGTGGGTTCTCGGGTGCTCGTAACGTTGAGGCATTCTTTTTTCCCATTTCAATCAAATTCGTATCATTTTAGGGTCGATTCTGGTTAACCCCGAATGAAGGTAATTTTTGAAAAGAAAAATTATTCATTTGAAAATATAAAATCATATTTGCATACCCATTTGAGAGTTGTACACGTGGTCCCGATTGCGAGCGAAGACATGTAGTTATTGGGCCCATTTTTCTCAACTTCGGATAATTCTAGGCCCACGTTTGACCAGCCCCTAAAGAAGGCTATTTAGAAAAAGTGGAATTATGGGTTTAAAAATATAAAATGATTTATTGATACCCATTTGAGAGATGCAAGTGGGTTCCCGAGCGCTTGTAACGTTGAGGCATTCTTTGGCCCATTTCGGTCAAATTCGTATCGTTTGAGGGTTGATTCTAGTTAACCCCATTTCAGATTTGTACATGTGGTCTTGATTGTGAGCGAAGACGTGTAGTTCTTGGGTCCCTTTTTCTCAACTTCGAGTCATTCTAGGCCCAAGTTTGACCAGCCCCGACTGAAGGCTATTTGGAAGATTGGAATTACGGGTTTTAAAGTACAAAATAATTTTTTGATACCCATTTGAGAGATGCAAGTGGGTTCCCGAGCGTTCGTAATGTTGTGGCATTCTTTTTCCCATTTCGATCAAATTCGCATCGTTTTAAGGTTGATTCTAGTTAACCCCGAATGAAGGTGATGTTTGAAAAGAAAAATTCTTCATTTGAAAATATGAAATCATATTTGGATACCCATTTGAGAGTTGTACACATGGTCCTAATTTCGAGCGAAGATGTGTAGTTCTTGGGGCCCTTTTTTCTCAACTTCGGGTCATTTTAGGCCCAAGTTTGACCAGCCTCGAATGAAGGCTATTTAGAAGAATTGGAATTATGGGTTTCAAAATATAAAATAATTTTTTAATACCCATTTGAGAGATGCAAGCAGGTTCCCGAGCGCTTGTAGCGTTGCGGCATTGTTTGGCCCATTTCGATCAAATTCGTATTCTTTTTGGGTTGATTCTGGATAACCCTAAATGATGGTGATTTTTGAAAATAAAAATTCTTCATTTGCAAATATGAAATCATATTTGGATGCCCATTTGAGAGTTATACATGTGGTCTTGATTGCGAGCGAAAACGTGTAGTTCTTGGGCCTTTGTTTTCTCAACTTCGGGTCATTCTAGGCCCAAGTTTGACCAGCCCCCAATGAAGGCTATTTGGAAGAAGTGTAATTATGCGTTTAAAAATACAAAATAATTTTTTGATACCCATTTGAGAGATGCAAGTGGGTTTCCGAGCACTCGTAACATTGAAGAATTCTTTTGCCCATTTTCATATAATTCATATCATTTTAGGGTTGATTATGGTTAACTTTGAATGAATTTGATTAATGAAAATAAAAATTCTTCATTTCCAAAGATGAAATCATATTTGGATACCCATTGGAGAGTTGTACACATGGTCCCGATCGTGGGATAATACATGTAGTTCTTGGGCCCCTTTTTCTCAACTTCGAGTCATTTTAGGCCCAAGTTTGACCAGCCCCGAATAAAAACTATTTGGAAGAAGTGGAATTATGGGTTTAAAAATATAAAATAATTTTTTGATACCCATTTGAGAGATATAGGTGGGTTCCCGAGCTATCGCAATGTTGAGGCATTCTTTTCCCCATGTTTTACCAGCTCCGAATGAAGGGTATTTGGAAGAAGTGGAATTATGGGTTTAAAAATACAAAACAAGTTTTTGATACCCATTTGAGAGACGCAAGTGGGTTCCCGAGCGCTAGTAAGGTTGATGCATTCTTTTTCCCTTTTAGATCAAATTTGTATCGTTTTAGTGTCTATTCTAGTTAACCTCGAATGAAGGTGATTTTTGGAAAGAAAAATTCTTCATTTGCAAATATAAAATCATATTTCGATAACCATTTGAGAGTTGTAGACGTGGTCCTAATTACAAGTGAAGACATGTAGTTCTTGGGCCCCTTTTTCTCAACTTCAGTTCATTCTAGGCCCAAGTTTGACCAACCCCGAATGAAGGCTATTTGAAGAAGTTAAATTATGGGTTTAAAAATACAAAATAGTTTTTTGATCCCCATTTGAGACATGCAAGTGGGTTCCCGAGCGCTCGTAACGTTGAGTCATTCTTTTGCCCATTTCGATCAAATTCGTATCATTTTAGGGTCGATTCTGGCAAACCCCGAATAAAGGGGATTATTGAAAATAAAATATATTCATTTGAAAATATGAAATCATATTTGGATACCCATTTGGGAGTTGTACACATTGTCCTAATTGCGAGCGAAGACGTGTAGTTCTTGGGCCCCTTTTTCTCAACTTCGGGTCATTCTAGGCCCAAGTTTGACCAACCCCGAGTGAAGTCTATTTAGAAAAAGTGGAATTATGGGTTTAAAAATATAAAATAATTTTTCGATAACCATTTGAGAGATGCAAGTGGGTTCCCGAGCGCTCGTAACGTTGAGGAATTCTTTGGCCCATTTCGATTAAATTCGTATCGTTTTAGGGTTGGTTATGGTTAACCCCGAATGAAGGTGATTTTTGAAAAGTCAAATTCTTCATTTCCAAAGATGAAATTATATTTGGATACCCATTTGAGAGTTGTACATGGGGTCCTAAATGTGGGAGAAGACGTGTAGTTCTTTGGGCCCTTTTAGTCAACTTCGGGTCATTCTAGGCCCATGTTTGACCAGCCCCGAATCAAGGCTATTTGGAAGAAATGGAATTATGGGTTTTAAAATATAAAATAAGTTTTTGATACCCATTTGAGAGATGCAGGTGGGTTTCCGAGCACTCATAACGTTGCGGAATTCCTTGGTCCATTTCGATCAAATTCGTATCATTTTAGGGTTGATTCTGGTTAACCCTGAATGAAGGTGATTTTTGAAAAACACAATTCTTCATTTGCATATATGAACGAATATTTGGATACCCATTTGAGAGGTATACATGTGGTCTTGATTGCGAGCGAAGACGTGTAGTTCTTGGGCCCCCTTTTCTCACATTCGGTACATTCTAGGCCCAAGTTTGACCCGCCCCGAAGGAAGGGTATTTGGAAGAAATGGAATTATGGTTTGAAAAATAAAAAACAATTTTTTGATATGGATTTGAGAGATTCCAGTGGGTTCTCGAGCGCTTGTAACATTGAGGCATTCTTTTTCCCATTTCGATCAAATTTGTATCGTTTTAGGGATGATTTCCATTAACCCCGAATGAAGGTGATTTTTGAAAAGAAAAATTCTTCATTTGCAAATATGAAATCATATTTGGATACCCATTTGAGAGTTGTAAACATGGTCTTGATTGTGAGCGAAGACGTGTAGTTCTTGGGCCCCATTTTCTCAACTTCAGGTCATTCTAAGCCCAAGTTTGACGAGCCCTTAATGAAGTCTATTTGGAAGAAGTGGAATTATGGGTTTAAAAATACAAAATAATTTTTCGATACCCATTTGAGAGATGCAAGTGGGTTCTCCAGCGCTCGTAAGGTTGAGGCACTCTTTTTCCCATTTTGATCAGATTCATATCGTTTTAGGGTTGATTTTGGTTAACCCCGAATAAAGGTGATTTTTGAAAAGAAAAAATCTTCATTTGCAAATATGTAATCATATTTCAATACCCATTTGAGAGTTGTACACGTGGTCCTAATTGAGAGTGAAGACGTGTAGTTCTTGGGCCCCTTTTTCTCAACCTCGTGTCAATCTAGGCCTAAGTTTGACCAGCCTTGAATCAAAGGAATTTAGAAAAAGTAGAATTATGGGTTTAAAAATACAAAATAATTTTTTGTTACCCATTTGAGAGATGCAGGTGGGTTCTCGAGTGCTCGTAACGTTGAGGCATTCTTTTTTCCCATTTCAATCAAATTCGTATCGTTTTAGGGTCGATTCTGGTTAATCCCGAATGAAGGTAATTTTTGAAAAGAAAAATCATTCATTTGAAAATATAAAGTCATATTTGCATACCCATTTGAGAGTTGTACATGTGGTCTCGATTGCGCGCAAAGACATGTAGTTATTGGGCCCATTTTTCTCAACTTCGGATCATTCTAGGCCCATGTTCGACCAACCCCTAATGAAGGCTATTTAGAAAAAGTGGAATTATGGGTTTAAAAATATAAAATGATTTATTGATACCCATTTGAGAGATGCAAGTGGGTTCCCGAGCACTTGTAACGTTGAGAAATTCTTTGGCCCATTTCGGTCAAATTCGTATCATTTTAGGGTTGATTCTAGTTAACCCCATTTCAGATTTGTACACGTGGTCTTAATTGTGAGCGAAGACGTGTAGTTCTTGGGTCCCTTTTTCTCAACTTCGAGTCATTCTAGGCCCAAGTTCGACCAGCCGCGAATGAAGGTTATTTGGAAGATTGGAATTACGGGTTTTAAACTACAAAATAATTTTTTGATAACCATTTGAGAGATGCAAGTGGGTTCCCGAGCGTTCGTAACGTTGAGGCATTCTTTTGCCCATTTCGATCAAATTTGCATCGTTTTAGGGTTGATTCTAGTTAACCCCGAATGAAGGTGATGTTTGAAAAGAAAAATTCTTCATTTGCAAATATGAAATCATATTTGGATACCCATTTGAGAGTTGTACACATGGTCCTAATTTTGAGCGAAGATGTGTAGTTCTTGGGGCCCTTTTTTCTCAACTTCAGGTCATTTTAGGCCTGAGTTTGACCAACCTCGAATGAAGGCTATTTAGAAGAATTGGAATTATGGGTTTAAAAATATAAAATTAGTTTTTAATACCCATTAGAGAGATGCAAGCGGGTTCCCGAGCGCTTGTAGCGTTGCGACATTCTTTGGCCCATTTTGATCAAATTCGTATAGGAAGAAGTGGAATTATGGGTTTAAAAATATAAAATAATTTTTTGATACCCATTTGAGAGATTATAGGTGGGTTCCCAAGCTCTCACAACGTTAAGACATTCTTTTTCCCACGTTTTACCAGCTCCGAATGAAGGTTATTTGGAAGAAGTGGAATTATGGGTTTAAAAATACAAAACAATTTTTTGATACCCATTTGAGAGACGCAAGTGGGTTCCCAAGCGCTAGTAAGGTTGAGGCATTCTTTCTCCCTTTTCGATCAAATTTGTATCATTTTAGTGTCGATTCTAGTTAACCTCGAATGAAGGTGATTTTTGGAAAGCAAAATTCTTCATTTGCAAATATAAAATCATATTTCAATACCCATTTGAGAGTTGTAGACGTGGTCCCGATTATGAGTGAAGATGTGTAGTTCTTGGGCCCCTTTTTCTCAACTTCGGTTCATTCTAGGCCCAAGTTTGACCAACCCCGAATGAAGGCTATTTGGAAGAAGTTAAATTATGGGTTTAAAAATAAAACATAATTTTTTGATACCCATTTGAGAGATGCAAGTGGGTTCCCGAGCACTCGTAACATTGAGTCATTCTTTTGCCCATTTCGATCAAATTCGTATCGTTTTAGGGTCGATTTTGGTAAACCCCGAATAAAGGTGATTATTGAAAAGAAAATATTTTCATTTGCAAATATGAAATCATATTTGTATACCCATTTGGGAGTTGTACACATGGTCCTAACTGCGAGCGAAGACGTGTAGTTCTTGGGCCCCTTTTTCTCAACTTCGGGTCATTCTAGGCCCAAGTTTGACCAGCCCCGAGTGAAGTCTATTTAGAAAAAGTGGAATTATGGGTTTAAAAATATAAAACAATTTTTCGATACCCATTTGAGAGATGCAAGTGGGTTCCCGAGCGCTCGTAACGTTGAGGCATTCTTTGGCCCATTTCGATCAAATTCGTATCGTTTTAGGGTTGATTATGGTTAACCCCGAGTGAAGGTGATTTTTGAAAAGTCAAATTCTTCATTTCCAAAGATGAAATCATATTTGGATACCCATTTGAGAGTTGTAGACGGGGTCCTGAATGCGGGAGAAGACGTGTAGTTCTTTGGCCCCTTTTAGTCAACTTCGGGTCATTCTAGGCCCATGTTTGACCAGCCCCGAATCAAGGCTATTTGGAAGAAGTGGAATTATGGGTTTTAAAATATAAAATAAGTTTTTGATACGCATTTGAGAGATGCAGGTGGGTTCCCGAGCGCTCATAACGTTGAGTCATTCTTTGGCCCATTTCGATCAAATTCGTATCATTTTAGGGTTGATTTTGGTTAACCCCGAATGAAGGTGATTTGTGAAAAACAAAATTCTTCATTTGCATAAAATGAAAAAAAAAAAAAAAATCATATTTGCATACCCATTTGAGAGTTGTACACGTGGTCCTGATTGCGAGAAAAGACATGTAGTTATTGGGCCCATTTTTCTCAACTTCGGATCATTCTAGGCCCACGTTCGACCAGCCCCTAATGAAGGCTATTTAGAAAAAGTGCAATTATGGGTTTAAAAATATAAAATGATTTATTGATACCCATTTGAGATATGCAAGTGGGTTCCCGAGCGCTTGTAACGTTGAGGCATTCTTTGGCCCATTTCGGTCAAATTCTCATCGTTTTAGGGTTGATTCTAGCTAACCCCATTTCAGATTTGTACACGTGGTCTTGATTGTGAGCAAAGACGTGTAGTTATTGGGTCCCTTTTTCTCAACTTCGAGTCATTCTAGGCTCAAGTTTGACCAGCCCCGAATGAAGGCTATTTGGAAGATTGGAATTACAGGTTTTAAAGTACAAAATAATTTTTTGATACCCATTTGAGAGATGCAAGTGGGTTCCTGAGCGTTCGTAATGTTGAGGCATTATTTTGCCCATTTTGATCAAATTCACATCATTTTAGGGTTGATTCTAGTTAACCCCGAATGAAGGTGATGTTTGAAAAGAAAAATTCTTCATTTGCAAATATGAAATCATATTTGGATACCCATTTGAGAGTTGTACACATGGTCCTAATTTCGAGCGAAGATGTGTAGTTCTTGGGGCCCTTTTTTCTCAACTTCGGGTCATTTTAGGCCCAAGTTTGACCAGCTCCGAATGAAGGCTATTTAGAAGAATTGGAATTATGGGTTTAAAAATATAAAATATTTTTTTAATACCCATTTGAGAGATGCAAGCGGGGTCTCGATCGCTTGTAGAATTGCGGCATTCTTTGGCCCATTTCGATCAAATTCATATTCTTTTAGGGTTGATTCTGGTTAACCCTAAATGAAGGTGATTTTTGAAAAGAAAAATTCTTCATTTGAAAATATGAAATCATATTTGGATACCCATTTGAGAGTTATACAGGTGGTCTTGATTGCGAGCAAAAACGTGTAGTTGTTGGGCCTTTTTTTTTTCTCAACTTCAGGTCTTTCTAGGCCCAAGTTTCACCAGCCCCGAATGAAGGCTATTTGGAAGAAGTTTAATTATGCGTTTAAAAATACCCATTTGAGAGCTGTACATGGAGTCCTGAATGCGGGAGAAGACGTGTAGTTCTTTGGCCCCTTTTAGTCAACTTCAGGTCATTCTAGGCCCATGTTTGACCATCCCCGAATCACGGCTATTTGGAAGAATTGGAATTATGGGTTTTAAAATATAAAATAAGTTTTTGATACCCATTTGAGAGATGCAAGTGTGTTCCCGAGCGCTCATAACATTGAGGCATTATTTGTCCCATTTCGATCAAATTCGTAACATTTTAGGGTTAATTCTGGTTAACCCCGAATGAAGGTGATTTTTGAAAAACAAAATTCTTCATTTACAAATATGAAAGAATATTTGCATACCCATTTGATATTTTTACACGTGGTCTTGATTGTGAGCGAAGACGTGTAGTTCTTGGGCCCCTTTTTCTCACATTCAGTACATTCTAAGCCTAAGTTTGACCCGCCCCGAAGGAAGGGTATTTGGAAGAAATGGAATTATGGGTTTAAAAATACAAAATAATTTTTTGATATGCATTTGAGATATTCCAGTGGGTTCTCGAGTGCTTGTAACGTTGAGGCATTCTTTTTCCCATTTTGATCAAATTCGTATCATTTTAGGGATGATTTTGGTTAACCGCGAATGAAGGTGATTTTTGAAAAGCAAAATTCTTCATTTGCAAATATGAAATCATATTTGGATACCCATTTGAGAGTTGTAAACGTGGTCTTGATTGTATACGAAGACATGTAGTTCTTGGACCCCTTTTTCTCAACTTCGGGTCATTCTAGGCCCAAGTTTGACGAGCCCTTAATGAAGTCTATTTGGAAGAAGTGGAATTATGGGTTTAAAAATACAAAATAATTTTTCGATACCTATTTGAGAGATGCAAGTGGGTTCCCTAGCGCTCGTAACGTTGAGGCAGTCTTTTTCCCATTTCAATCAGATTCATATCGTTTTAGGGTTGATTCTGGTTAACCCCGAATGAAGGTGATTTTTGAAAAGAAAAAATCTTCATTTGCAAATATGTAATCATATTTCGATACCCATTTGAGAGTGTTACACGTGGTCCTAATTGAGAGAGAAGACGTGTAGTTCTTGGGCCCCTTTTTCTGAACTTCGTGTCAATATAGGCCCAAGTTTGACCAGCCTTAAATCAAAGCAATTTAGAAAAAGTAGAATTATGGGTTTAAAAATACAAAACAATTTTTTGATACCCATTTGAGAGATGCAGGGGGGTTCTCGGGTGCTCGTAACGTTGAGGTATTATTTTTTCCCATTTCAATCAAATTTGTATCGTTTTAGGGTCGATTCTGGTTAACCCCTTTTCATATTTGTACACGTGGTCTTGATTGTGAGCGAAGATGTGTAGTTCTTGTGTCCCTTTTTAGGGTTGATTCTAGTTAACCCCGAATGAAGGTGATTTTTGAAAAGCAAAATTCTTCATTTGAAAATATGAAATCATATTTGGATACCCATTTGAGTATCCAAATTTGTACACGTGGTCCTAATTTTGAGTGAAGATGTGTAGTTCTTGTGCCCCTTTTTCTCAACTTCGGGTCATTTTAGGCCCAAGTTTGACTAGCCCCGAATGAAGTCTATTTAGAAGAATTGGAATTATGGGTTTAAAAATATAAAATAATTTTTTGATACCCATTTGAGAGATGCAAGCGGGTTCCCGAGCACTTGTAGCGTTGCGGCATTCTTTGGCCCATTTCGATAAATTCATATTCTTTTAGGGTTGATTATGGTTAACCCCGTATGAAGGTGATTTTTGAAAATAAAAATTCTTCATTTGCAAATATGAAATCATATTTGGATACCCATTTCAGAGTTATACATGTGGTCTTGATTGCGAGCGAAAACATGTAGTTCTTAGGCCTTTTTTTCTCAACTTTGGATCATTCGAGGCCCAAGTCTGACCAACCCCGAATGAAGGCTATTTGGAAGAAGTGTAATTATGCATTTAAAAATACAAAATAATTTTTTGATACCCATTTGAGAGATTCAAGTGGGTTCCCGAGCGCTCGTAACGTTAAGGAATTCTTTTGCCCATTTTGATCAAATTCGTATCGTTTTAGGGTATATTCTGGTTAACTTTGAATGAATTTGATTTTTGAAAATATAAATTCTTCATTTCCAAAGATGAATTCATATTTGGGTACCCATTTGAAAGTTGTACACATGGTCCCGCTTGAGGGATAAGACGTGTAGTTCTTGGGCCCCTTTTTCTCAACTTCGGGTCATTCTAGGCCCAAGTTTGACCAGCCCCGAATAAAAACTATTTGGAAATAGTGGAATTATGGGTTTAAAAATATAAAATAATTTTTTGATACCCATTTGAGAGATATAGGTGGTTTCTCAAGCTCTCGCAATGTTGAGGCATTCTTTTTCCCATGTTTTACCAGCTCCGAATGAAGGGTATTTGGAAGAAGTGGAATTATGGGTTTAAAAATACAAAATAATTTTTTGATACCCATTTGAGAGACGCAAGTGGGTTCCCGAGCGCTAGTAAGGTCGAGGCATTCTTTTTCCCTTTTCGATCAAATTTGTATCATTTTAGTGTCGATTCTAGTTAACCTCGAATGAAGGTGATTTTTGAAAAGCAAAATTCTTCATTTGTAAATATAAAATCATATTTGGATACCCATTTGAGAGTTGTACACGTGGTTCCGATTGCGAGTGAAGACATGTAGTTCTTGGGCCCCTTTTTCTCAACTTCGGTTCATTCTAGGCCCAAGTTTGACCAGCCCCAAATGAAGGCTATTTGGAAGAAGTGAAATTATGGGTTTAAAAATACAAAATAATTTTTTGATACCCATTTGAGAGATGTAAGTGGGTTCCCGAGCGCTAGTAACGTTGAGTCATTCTTTTGCCCATTTCGATCAAATTCGTATTGTTTTAGGGTCGATTCTGGTAAACGCCGAATAAAGGTGATTATTGAAAAGAAAATATATTCATTTGCAAATATGAAATCATATTTGGATACCCATTTGGGAGTTGTACACGTGTCCTAATTGCGAGCGAAGACGTGTAGTTCTCGGACCCTGTTTTCTCAAATTCGGGTCATTCTAGGCCCAAGTTTGACCAGCCCCGAGTGAAGTCTATTTAGAAAAAGTGGAATTATGGGATTAAAATTCTAAAACAATTTTTTGATACCCATTTGAGAGATCCAAGTGGGTTCCCGAGCGCTCGTAACGTTGAGGCATTCTTTGGCCCATTTCGATGAAATTCGTATCATTTTAGGGTTGATTATGGTTAACCCCGAATGAAGGTGATTTTTGAAAAGACAAATTCTTCATTTCCAAAGATGAAATCATATTTGGATACCCATTTGAGAGTTGTACATGGGGTCCTGAATGCGGGAGAAGACGTGTAGTTCTTTGTCCCCTTTTAGTCAACTTCAGGTCTTTCTAGGCCCATGTTTGACCAACCCCGAATCAAGGCTATTTGGAAGAAGTGGAATTATGGGTTTTAAAATATAAAATAAGTTTTTGATACCCATTTGAGAGATGCAAGTGGTTTCCCGAGCACTTGTAACGTTGAGGCATTCCTTGGCCCATTTCGATCAAATTTGTATCATTTTAGGGTTGATTCTGGTTAACCCCGAATGAAGGTGATTTTTGAAAAACAAAATTCTTCATTTGCAAATATGAAATAATATTTGGATACCGTTTTGAGAGTTGTACACATGGTCTTGATTGCGAGTGAAGACGTGTAGTTCTTCGGCCCCTTTTTCTCACATTCGGGTCATTCTAGGCCCAGGTTTGACTCGCCCCGAATGAAGGGTATTTGGAAGAAATGGAATTATGGGTTTAAAAATACAAAATAATTTTTTGATATGCATTTGAGAGATTCCAATGGCTTCTCGAGCGCTTGTAATGTTGAGGCATTCTTTTGCCCATTTCGATCAAATTCATGTCGTTTTAGGGATGATTTTGGTTAACCCTGAATGAAGGTGATTTTTGAAAAGAAAAATTCTTCATTTGCAAATATGAAATCATATTTGGATACCCATTTGAGAGTTGTAAACGTGGTCTTGATTGTGAGTGAAGACATGTAGTTCTTGGGCCCTTTTTTCTCAACTTCGAGTCATTCTAGGCCCAAGTTTGACGAGCCCTAATGAAGTCTATTTGGAAGAAGTGGAATTATGGGTTTAAAAATACAAAATAATTTTTCGATACCCATTTGAGAGATGCAAGTGGGTTCCCCAGTGCTCGTAACGTTGAGGCAGTATTTTTCCCATTTTGATCAGATTCATATCGTTTTAGGGTTGATTGTGGTTAACCCCAAGTGAAGGTGATTTTTGGAAAGAAAAAATCTTCATTTGCAAATATGTAATCATATTTCGATACCCATTTGAGAGTTGTACACGTGGTCCTAATTGAGAGCGAAGACGTGTAGTTCTTGGGCCCCTTTTTCTCAACTTCATGTCAATCTAGGCCCAAGTTTGACCAGCCCTGAATGAAAGCAATTTAGAAAAAGTGGAATTATGGGTTTAAAAATACAAAATAATTTTTTGATACCTATTTGAGAGATGCAGGTGGGTTCTCGAGCGCTTGTAACATTGAGGCATTCTTTGGCCCATTTCAGTCAAATTCGTATCATTTTAGGGTTGATTCTAGTTAACCCCATTTCAGATTTGTACACGTGGTCTTGATTGTGAGCAAAGATGTGTAGTTCTTGGGTCCCTTTTTCTCAACTTTGAGTCATTCTAGGACCAAGTTTGACCAGCCCCAAATGAAGGCTATTTGGAAGATTGGAATTACGGGTTTAAAAGTACAAAATATTTTTTTGATACGCATTTAAGAGATTCAAGTGGGTTCCCTAGTGTACGTAACGTTGAGGCATTATTTTGCCCATTTCGATCAAATTCGCATCATTTTAGGGTTGATTCTGGTTAACCCCGAATGAAGGTGATTTTTGAAAAGCAAAATTCTTCATTTGCAAATGTGAAATCATATTTCGATACCCATTTGAGAGTTGTACATGTGGTCCTAATTTCAAGTGAAGATGTGTAGTTCTTGGGCCCCTTTTTCTCAATTTTGGGTCATTTTAAGCCCAAGTTTGACTGATCCAGAATCGAATCCAGGAGCCTGATAGGGCTCAAAAAGGCTAAAAAATGAAAGTGCTCAGAATCAGACAAAACCAATTCCATTGCGTCTGTCTCATCTTCCTGATTCCAGCCATATATTTACTTCATCAAATGGGCTCCATATGCGAAAGATATCACATTCTGATAAAAAAACCAAATAGGTAAAAAAAGGGGGTGACTATACAGTCTGTACAGTCCATGTGGCAGGCTGACTGTACATGCCGTACAGTCATACAATTGATGTGGCAACATCTGGAGATGACACATGGCAGATGACATGGTGTACAACAGGTGATTCGGACCAATCAGAGGGTGGCATGTATCACCACTGTAAGGGTGACATGTGGCACAAGCTCACAGTGGCAGGTACAGTGGCATGCTGACATGGTGGTACGGTTGCTGACTGGACAGACACCTCGGCAGACAAGCAGTCCAAACCTATGTTGACAAGTGGCATCATGTTTGGCTAATGGGAAGGTGCCACGTGGCCCAGTCTTGGGCTGCCATGTGGCACCCCTCTATTGGTTGTTGGTTTGTGCAAAATTTTGCGGTCTCCACCGGAGTCGAACCCCCGACCTCCACTAGGATACAGACTGGCAGGACCAGGCTAACCACCCACTCCACTGTTGGTTCTTAATAATCAAATGGAAAACATATTATTAAGTTGAATGCAAATTTTAATTGGAGGCGGAAAGGGATGGGGCTAAGCCCCAGCCCACGGTTTATTATATGACATGTGACCATAGTGGCTAAGGGCATAGGCGTCAGAGAATAATCACTATGCGCGCGGATTGGGATAGGGCCTAGTCCTTGGACTTTGTCTCCTCCATGTAACCATCAGTGTGAATCGGGGCCTAGCCCCGACCCACAACCATACGCTACCATGTAACCGCCCCATATAACTAGGAGCGTGGGGGGGGGGTTTAACCTACGCGGGTGTATTGGATAGGGGCCACGGATGAGGGAAAACCCTCCGCCATAAGACCAGGGGTAACACCATAGTCCAAGCACAAGAATAGGGGGTGCGGTCCTATGGAATGGCACAACGTGACCAAGGATTTTGGGATGAGGGGCCAGCGCACAGCCCTTCGGGCTGGCACTTGGCCACATGTCTATCCATATGACCTTCAAAGGGGGCGTGCGCAGGAATAAAGGGGATTAAAACCTAAATATGTATGCAAAGTGGGTTTTTACCATATTAATATGGATTTTTATTTGATTTTAGCCTGTTAATAGTGGATTTTGGCCATTTTGGGGAGATATTGGGCATTTTTGGAGGCCAGATTTTGGGAAGAAATTGGGGATGGATAACCTACTTTAGATATATAAAAACCAAGCCTGTTTGATGCCAAGAAGGATAGTCAGAGAAAATTTATGCCGAAGGGAATCCAAGCCAAAGCCATTTTTATGCAGGGAAGTTGTTGAAGAGCAGACGCTTGCGGGCCATTTCTGGGAGCTCCGATCAACCGTTTTGCATGTCGTTTCTTCTATTGGGTTCTAGAGATCTGGAAGAACATGAAAATATCAGTCTTGTATCCTAATGGAACTACTGCAATGTACTTTTTTAGCTTTGAACAAAAATAAAGAAGCCTCCCCCACTGAGACGAAGGCCCGGAGACATAGGCAATTTTGTGTCAAACTCCGTTATCAATTCTCTTGTTATGGTTTGTTGTTTATTACTTCATTTTAGATCTATATATATATATATATGGCTATCATAATTCCTCTTATTTCCTCATTCTTTCATTAATCTTCTCAAATGGTTAATTAACACATGCAATTAAAAACTCAACCACAGTCATTAAAAGATCTTTACAGATCAAGTGGTATCAGAGCTAGTTGATGTTTGGATTTGAGTTTTGCATGTTAACCAGGGAAAAGATACAGCGTGGTGAAGGCGAGCTTGTTGCAGAGAATCCATTAATTAGATTGAGAAAGAGATCTTCTCACAGCAAGAAGATGGCATCGGAAGAGGGGCTTTCTCAGGATGAGAAAGAGTTCCAGAAAACTTTTCTTGCTATGTCGGAGATGGTGAAAGTTTTGTACGAGGATTACTTGGAATGAAAGAGACCAGTTTTGGGTGAATATTCAAAGGGAAAAAGTGAAGAGGAAGAGGATCATCCTCAGATTCCTCCTTCACCTCCATAATCACCTCCTTCTTCTCCTTCTTCTTCAAGTTCAATTTCTAAATCTAATGGAAAGAAACATGTTTATAATCATAAGAATGAAATTCCATTGTTAAAACTTGATGTTAAATTTGAGTTGCCCATATATGATGGTGAAGTAAATGCAGATAAACTTGACAATTGGATCAGGCAGATGGAGGTTTACTGTAGTGTGCAACATATCAAAGATGAGGCCACACAAATCAAGTTGGCATCTTTGAGACTTGCAGGTACAACTCTAATCTGGTGGCAAAGCAAGTTGCAAAATTGATTCGTCAGGATTTTTCGAAATGACTATGGTTGAGTTTTTATTTGTATGCATTTATTGACCATTGGGAAACTTAACGAAAGAGCGAGAAAAGATAATACATTATACATCCATTAACATATTTTCAAATCTGAAATGCAATGAAAAACAGCAAACCATAATGCACAAGTTTGATAACGGAGTTCGACAACTTTGCCTACGTCTCCGGGCCTTTTTCTCTGTGAGGGAGGCTTTCTTGATTTCTTTTTCAAAGTTTATTAGTACATATTTACAATTTCCGATTGGCTCCTAGACTGATCTAGTCTTGTTCGCCATGATCTCTAGAATCTTTCACAACTTAAGGCACCTGAAACGGATATACCGAACTCTCAGAAATCGTCCGACAGCATCTCTATCTCAACAGCTTCCTTGCCTCAAACTGGCTTAGACCTGGCTTTGCCTCAGCATCTCTGCTCTCCAAAACCATCAAAAAGCTCCCAAATCATCCCCCAATGGCCTCAAAATGGCCTTGGTTAAATAGTGGAAAAATTAGTTTCCCATCTCCAACTTCCTCCAAGAAGTTAGGCTCTAAAAATGTCTAATAACTCCCAATTACAATAAAAATGGGCTTAATTACATTTTAAAAATCCAAAGTGGTTATAAAACCCACTTTCAACTATAATATATAGTTATTAAAACCCATTTTAGAACTAAACAAGGCGCTAGCCCCTTAGTCCTGGGCACGCGCACCTTTTGGCCGGTTACATTAGCACCATATCGTCGAGCGCTAGCCCTTTGGGCTAGCGCTGGCCTACTAGCCCTTGCGCGTTTTGCACCTGGTCGCATGCGGCATAGTCATATACCCATGGCTTAAGTCATAACCGTGTGCTCCATTAACGATTACATATGAAACCGTAACATAACTGCACTTTAAACCGGTATATAACCGTTAACAAAAAAGCGCACATTAAACACTTTTTATGTTAAATAAACCACGCATTAAACTTTGGTAACCGCGCAAATTTCGCGCGCATATATCCAACACCCGCGCCCGTGGTCATATATAACCCAATGTAACTGGGGTCGAGGCTAAGCCCTGGCCCTGCCCCCCGCCATTACACGCATAAACCAAGGTTAAAACAATTACCCGCCAACATGTTAATAAGTAACATAGTATGGCATAGTGGTCACGGAGGCTATTGCGAAGGCGCTTGCGAAGTGGAGGAGGTCCGGGGTTTGAAATCCCCCGGGCCTAAAATACTTTTTTTTTATATAGCTTTCATTGGCTAAACCCGGGGTGCCATGTGGCAGCCCGTGATTGGGCCACGTGGCACCCTATCATTTGCCCAAAAAGATGCCATGTGTCAGCACTTGATTCACCCACATGTCCACCACGTCAGCTCTGTCGTACAGCCTTGTCACCGTGCCACATCATCCTCCGTACGCCACATCATCTACCATGTAAGCCTGCTATGTCATCTTCGTACGATGCTGATGTCATCTCATGCCACATGTCACCCTTCCAGTGGTGACACATGTCACCTCGGGATTGGTCCAATCGTATGCCATAAATGCCAAATCCGCCTGACACGTGTCGCCTTCCGGTGCTGCCATGTGTCCTGTACGAAACCGCCATGTGTCATCTTCTGACGCTGCCACATGTCACTGTATGAAACCTCCACGTCACTGTACGGATTCCTCCACGTCATCTGTATGGACCGACACGTGTCTGTACGGACTATACGGACAGGTACAGTCAGCATCCAAAATTTTCCCTGTTTGGCTCGGCGGACAAAATGCAATATCTTCCTCATACGGACTCCATTTGACATAAAAATTATACCACCGGATTCAGGAAGACGAGACGGATGCCATGGTGTTGGTTTCGTTGGATTCTGAGCACTTTCATTTTTGAGCATTTTTCATGCCCTGATAGCCTTCTGAATCCGATTTCGGATCACACCTCCCAACAATAAGACCTTTTAGTCCCCAAAAGGTTACAGACCACTCGACAAGCTTGGGATGGGCCACCCGGCTTGCTCTTTGTCTCTGAAAGATGATTACATCAGGGGAAGCAAAACACAATGAAGTTGAGACATCCACTTCTGGCAGAACCAAGTGACTGCTTTCCTTCCGTCATGGTGTTCTTCTTGCTTCGCTGGTAATCCTTCCTCCTTCGTGGGTGCATGAAGAATCCTCTTTCCCTTCTTTGGACGAAGCTCCAGATTAAGCTTCCAACAGCTAGCCTCTTGATGTCCACTCTTGCTGCAAAACATACAACGAGTTTTCGGCATCTAGACCTGCTTAACCTTCTCCTTCTTCCATTGTGGACTCGATCCTTTACGTCGTGTTTCCTTCTTGGACGACATAGGTTTCCTGTACAAAGTTTGTCTCTTCCAACACTTGGCAACACAATGCTTAAGTGAATGACAGTAAGTACATGGAATAAGTTTCCACAAGTTCCGGTTTACTTGATTATTCTTGTTATAATCAAAAGGAGAATTAACAAAAACATGACCATTATACCTTCCATGTTGATCTTCACCTTTCTTTGGAGATGACTTGCATTCACTACCATAGTCCTGAAGTGGTGCGCCATTTCCTTTCGTGAAGTGCTCCTGCAATGTCTTGAGTTGGCCATTTGAAGCTTCACTTGCTTCCGAAGATTTGGAACCCATCTTGGAAGACTCTCCAAGGTCCCC
>ML802141.1:39394-53016 GCA_009831015.1 Picea engelmannii | reverse complement strand
AAGCTTGTTTCCGCTGCATTTTTACAGTTTCAGCTTATTTCGTTATTTAATAGAAAACCAGTTTTACTGTATCTCTGTTATTTTTGTTAAGCACCTATTAATAATCTGTATTCATTTCGTTCTGCTCATAAAATCCGGATCAGCTGGCCTACTAGCCCTTGCGCGTTTTGCACCTGGTCGCATGCGGCATAGTCATATACCTGTGGCTTAAGTCATAACCGTGTGCTCCATTAACGGTTACATATGAAACTGTAACATAACTGCACTTTAAACCGGTATATAACCGTTAACAAAAACACGCACATTAAACACTTTTTATGTTTAATAAACCACGCATTAAACTTTGGTAACCGCACAAATTTTGCGCGCATATATCCAACACCCGCGCCCGTGGTCATATATAACCCAATGTAACCGGGGTCGAGGCTAAGCCCCGGCCCCGCCCCCCGCCATTACACGCATAAACCAAGGTTAAAACAATTACCCGCCAACATGTTAATAAGTAACATAGTATGGCGTAGTGGTCACAGAGGCTATTGCGAAGGCGCTTGCGAAGTGGAGGAGGTCCGGGGTTCGAAACCCCCCGGGCCTAAAATACTTTTTTTTTATATAGCTGTCATTGGCTAAACCCAGGGTTCCACGTAGCAGCCTGTGATTGGGCCACGTGGCACCCTATCATTCGCCCAGAAAGATGCCATGTGTCAGCACCTGATTCGCCCACATGTCCGCCACGTCAGCTCTGCCGTACAGCCTTGTCACCGTGCCACATCATCCTCCGTATGCCACGTCATCTGCCACGTAAGCCTACTACGTCATCGCCGTACAATGCTAATGTCATCCCGTGCCACATGTCACCCTTCCAGTGGTGACACGTGTCACCACGGGATTGGTCCAATCGTATGCCATAAATGCCAAATCCGCCTGACACGTGTCGCCTTCCGGTGCTGCCATGTGTCCTGTACGGAACCGCCACGTGTCCTCTTCTGACGCTGCCACGTGTCACTGTATGGAACCTCCATGTCACTGTACGGACGCTGCCATGCCAGTTGTATGGACTGACACGTGTCTATACGGACTGTACGGATAGGTACAGTCAGCATCCGAAATTTTGCATGTTTGGCTCGGCGGACAGAATGCGATATCTTCCTCATATGGACTCTGTTTGACATAAAAATTATACCACCGGATTCAGGAAGACGAGACGGACGCCATGGTGTTGGTTTCGTTGGATTCTGAGCACTTTCATTTTTGAGCATTTTTCATGCCCTGCTAGCCTTCTGAATCCGATTTCGGATCAAAAATGAAACGCAACAAGTGGGTAATGTATTTCCATCATGGAAGAGCTTCATTTCTGCACTTAGGAAACAATTATATCCTTTGGGTTATAAATAAAAAGCATTAATTGAATGGTAATCTTTAAAACTAAGAAAAGGACAAACAGTGCAAGAATACACCGATGGATTTCGAAAAATGGCATTGATGTTAGATATCCCTTTACAAACACAAGAAACTCTTATGAAGTATATATGAGATTTACCTGTGCATATTAGAAACATTGTTTTTATGTTTGGACCCACTAACCTTGATGAGGTTTATGTTCAAGCTACGTATATTGAAGCAGGAAAAATAGGTGTGTCAGGGGAATCATCGTCTTCAAGAAAAGAGGACAAGAAGAAAAGGCATGGCAAGAATTCAAATGTAGTGACGAGGAAGGAAGGAAATCCCTCTTGCAAGCATTGCAAGAAAGAGGGACATGATGAGGACAGATGTTGGTAGTTACATCCCGAGAAGAGGCCAAAGTGGTTCAAGGAAAAGAAGGGAATGCAAACAGTGGCAACGACAACAAGACCCACAGACTTGGGATCGGATTCAGGTGATGAATCAAAGATCTCATTGGTTGGTATGACATGTAAAATTGGTGAAGGCATTGATTGTAGAAGAAACTTGTTTCATATAAGGGTAATCATGCGACACACTAAGATAGACACATTAATCAACAGTGGATCTCAATCTAATCTAATCTCAGAAGAATTGGTTAAGCAATTGGAGTTAAAAACACAAGTACATCATAAGCCTTACACACTTAAATGGATAAGCAATCATCATCAAATGCACATAACAAAGAAGTGCACAATCAAATTTGCAATTTCATCTAAGTATGTGGACGAAGTAACATGTGATGTAGTCTCGTTAAGAGAATGTGGAATGGTCTTAGGTAGTCCATATTTATATGATCGTAAGGCAATCTTCTACAGGACAAATAATCAATATCAATTAACCAAAGTAGGTCAAGATTATGTGGTTCATGCTCATCATGTTAAGGCAAATAAAACACTTCAAACAATGGAACAATTAAAGAAGGCAGTGCAAGCAAGCAACAAATCAATAATTGTTTCAAATGAAGTAATCGATCTTAAGCAAGAACAAGAAATGATTGTTGAATGGAAAATCAATCATAAGTTACTTCAAGATAAGCTCATGTCGTGCAAATATTTCAAGTATATCAGCTTTTGCAGTAGTCTTTTTGATGCTATCATTAGTAATGTTATCTACATGGATGATAGTGGCTTTAGTAAGATGTAACAGGGTTCAAATGGATAACAATATACTGTCAGTTGTCATGATTGTGTTACAGTTGATCTTGATGAGACAAGTGCACAGGACAGAGTTCAAAGACAGAGGACAAGCCGGGTGGCCTATCTCAAGCTTGTTGACTGGTCAATAACCTTTTGGGGACCAAAAGGTATTTTAGTGGGGAGGTGTGATCCAGAATTGGATCCAGGAGCCTAATAGGGATCAAAAAGGATCAAAAATGAAAGTGCTCAGAATCAGACGAAACCAATTCCATTGCATCTGTCTCGTCTTCTTGATTTCGGCCATATATTTACTTTGTCAAACGGGCTCCGTATGCGAAAGATATCGCATTCTGATAAAAAACCCAAACATGTAAAAAAAGGGGGTGACTGTACAGTTCATACAATCCACGTGGAAGGCTGACTGTATAGGCCGTACAGTCATATAGATGATGTGGCAGCATCTAGAGATGACATGTGGTAGATGATAGGGCGTACAATAGGTGATTTGGACCAGTCAGAGGGTGACACATGTCACCACTGTAAGGGTGACACATGGCACAGGATCACGGTGGCAGGTATAGTGGCATGTTGACATGGTGGTATGGTTGTTGATTGGGCAGACACCTCAACAAACAGGTGGTCCAAACCTATGTTGATAAGTGGCATCATGTTCGGCTAATGGGAAGGTGCCACGTGGCCCAGTCTTGGGCTGCCACATGGCACCCCTCTATTGGTTGTTGGTTTGTGAAAATTTTTGCGGTCTCCACCATAGTCAAACCCCCGACCTCCACCGGGCTACGGACTGGTAGGACCAGGCTAACCACCCGCTCCACTGTTGGTTCTTAATAATCAAATGGAAAATATATTATTAAGTTGAATGCAAAGTTTAATTAGAGGTGGAAAGGGCTGGGGCTAAGCCCCAACCCACGGTTTATTATATGACATGTGACCATAGTGGCTAAGGGCACGGGCGTCAAAGCATAATCATTGTGTGCACGGATTGGGATAGGGCCTAGTCCTTGGACTTTGACTCCTCCATGTAACCATCAATGCGAATCGAGGCCTAGCCCCAACCCACAACCATACGCTACCATGTAACCACCCCATATAACTAGGAGCACGAGGGATTTAACCTGTGCAGGAGTATTGTATAGGAGTCATGGATGAGGGCGCACCCTCTGCCATAAGACTAGGGGTAAGACCATAGGCCAAGCACGAGAATAGGGGGTGCGGTCCTATGGAATGGCGCAACGTGACCAAGGATTTCGGGATGAGTGGCCAGCGCACGGCCACATGTCTATCCATATGACCTTCAAAGGGGGCACGCGCAGGAATAAAGGGGCTTAAATCCTAAATATATATGCAAAGTGGGTTTTTTACCATATAAACATGGATTTTTATTTGATTTTAGCCTGTTAATAGTGGATTTTGGCCATTTTTGGGAGATATTGGGCATTTTTGGAGGCCAGATTTTGGGAAGAAGTTGGGGATGGATAACCAACTTTAGATCTATAAAAACTAGGCATGTTTGAGGCCAAGAAGGATAGTCAGAGAAGATTTATGCTGAAGGGAAGCCAAGCCAAAGCCATTTTTATGTAGGGAAGTTGTTGAGGAGC
This sequence comes from Picea engelmannii, assembly GCA_009831015.1. Classification (NCBI taxonomy): domain Eukaryota; kingdom Viridiplantae; phylum Streptophyta; class Pinopsida; order Pinales; family Pinaceae; genus Picea; species Picea engelmannii. Next base: position 48,824 of record ML802141.1, on the reverse strand, counting down.
AAACACTTGCGGGCCATTTCTGGGAGCTCCAGTCATCCGTTTTGCATGTCGTTTCTTCTGTTGGGTTCTAGAGATCTGGAAGAACATGACCAGATCAGTCTTGTAACCTAATGGCACTGTTGTGATGTACTTTTTGAGCTTTGAACAGAAATAAAGAAGCCTCCCCCACTGAGATGAAGGCCCGGAGACGTAGGCAATTTTGTGCCGAACTCCGTTATCAATTCTCTTGTTATGGTTTGTTGTTTATCATTTCATTTCAGATCTGCATATATGTATATGGATATCATAATTCCTCTTATTTCCTCATTATTTCATTAATCTTCTCAAATGGTTAATTAACACTTGCAATTAAAAACTCAACCACAGTCATTAAAAGATCTTTATGGATCATTGACCAGCCCCCAATGAACGTTATTTAGAATAATTGGAATTATGGGTTTAAAAACATAAAATATTTTTTTGATACCCATTTGAGAGATGCAAGCGGGTTCCCAAGCGCTTGTAACGTTGCGACATTCTTTGGCCCATTTCGATCAAATTCGTATTCTTTTAGGGTTGATTCTAGTTAACCCCGAATGAAGGTGATTTTTGAAAAGAAAAATCCTTCATTTGCAAATATGAAATCATATTTGGATACCCATTTGAGAGTTATACATGTGGTCTTGATTGCGAGTGAAAATGTGTAGTTCTTGGGCCTTTGTTTCTCAACTTCGGGTCATTCTAGGCCCAAGTTTGACCAACCACGAATGAAGGCTATTTGGAAGAAGTGTAATTATGCGTTTAAAAATACAAAATAATTTTTTGATACCCATTTGAGAGATGCAAGTGGGTTCCCGAGCGCTCGTAACGTTGAGGAATTCTTTTGCCCATTTTGATCAACTTCGTATCGTTTTAGGGTTGATTATGGTTAACTTTGAATGAATTTGATTTTTGAAAATAAAAATTCTTCATTTCCAAATATGAAATCATATTTGGATACCCATTTGAGAGTTGTACACATGGTCCAAATTGCGGGATAAGACATGTAGTTCATGGGCCCCTTTTTCTCAACTTCGGGTCATTCTAGGCCCAAGTTTGACCAGCCCGGAGTAAAAATTATTTGGAAGAAGTGGAATTATGGGTTTAAAAATATAAAATAATTTTTTGATACCCATTTGAGAGATATAGGTGGGTTCCTGAGCTCTTGCAATGTTGAGGCATTCTTTTTCCCACGTTTTACCAGCTCCAAATGAAGGCTATTTGGAAGAAGTGGAATTATGGGTTTAAAAATACAAAAAAAAAAATTGATACCCATTTGAGAGACACAAGTGGGTTCCCGAGCGCTAGTAAGGTTGAGGCATTCTTTTTCTCTTTTCAATCAAATTTGTATCATTTTAGTGTCGATTCTAGTTAACCTCGAATGAAGGTGATTTTTGAAAAGAAAAATTCTTCATTTGCAGATATAAAATCATATTTGGATACCCATTTGAGAGTTGTAGATGTGGTCCCGATTGCGAGTGAAGACGTGTAGTTCTTGGGCCCCTTTTTCTCAACTTCCAGTCATTCTAGACCCAAGTTTGACCAGCCCCGAATGAAGGCAATTTAGAAAAAGTGGAATTATGGGTTTAAAAATATAAAACAATTTTTTGATACCCATTTGAGAGATGCAAGTGGGTTCCTGAGTGCTCGTAACGTTGAGAAATTCTTTGGCCCATTTCGATCAAATTTGTATCGTTTTATGGTTGATTATGGTTAACCCCGAATGAAGGTGATTTTTCAAATGACAAATTATTCAATTCCTAAGATGAAATCATATTTGGATACTCATTTCAGAGTTATACAAGGGGTCCTGAATGCGGGAGAAGACATGTAGTTCTTTGGCCCCTTTTAGTCAACTTCAGGTCATTCTAGGCTCATGTTTGACCAGCCCCGAATCAAGGCTATTTGGAAGAAGTGGAATTATGGGTTTTAAAATATAAAATAAGTTTTTGATACCCATTTGAGAGATGAAGTGGGTTCCTGAGCACTAGTAACGTTGAGACATTCTTTGTCCCATTTCAATCAAATTCGTATCATTTTAGGGTTGATTTTGGTTAACCACGAATGAAGGTGATTTTTGAAAAACAAAATTCTTCATTTGAAAATATGAAATAATTTTTGGATACCCATTTGAGAGTTGTACACGTGGTCTTGAATGCGAGCGAAGACGTGTAGTTCTTGGGCCCCTTTTTCTGACATTCGGGTCATTCTAGGCCCAAGTTTGACAAGCCCGTAATGAAGTCTATTTGGAAGAAGTGGAATGATGGGTTTAAAAATACAAAATAAATTTTTGATACCCATTTGAGAGATGCAAGTGGGTTCCCCAGCGCTCGTAACGTTGAGGCAGTCTTTTTCCCATTTCGATCAGATTCATATCGTTTTAGGGTTGATTCTGGTTAACCCCAAATGAAGGTGATTTTTGAAAAGAAAAAATCTTCATTTGAAAATATGTAATCATATTTGGATACCCATTTGAGAGTTGTACACGTGGTTCTAATTGAGATCAAAGGCGTGTAGTTCTTGGGCCCCTCTTTCTCAACTTCGTGTCAATCTAGGCCCAAGTTTGACCATCCCTGAATGAAAGCAATTTAGAAAAAGTGGAATTATGGGTTTAAAAATACAAAATAATTTTTTGATACCCATTTGAGAGATGCAGGTGGGTTCTCGAGTGCTCGTAACGTTGAGGCATTATTTTTCCCATTTCAATCAAATTTGTATCATTTTAGGGTCGATTCTGGTTAACCCCGAATGAAGGTAATTTTTGAAAAGAAAAATTATTCGTTTGAAAAAATAAAATCATATTTGCATAACCATTTGAGAGTTGTACACCTAGCGCTTGTAACGTTGAAGCATTCTTTGGCCCATTTCAGTCAAATTCGTATCGTTTTAGGGTTGATTCTAGTTAACCCCATTTCAGATTTGTACACTTGGTCTTGATTGTGAGCGAAGACGTGTAGTTCTTGGGTCCATTTTTCTTAACTTCGAGTCATTCTAAGCCCAAGTTTGACGAGCCTCGAATGAAGTCTATTTGGAAGATTGGAGTTATGGGTTTAAAAATACAAAATAATATTTTGATACCCATTTGAGAGATGCAAGTGGGTTCCCGAGCGTTCGTAACATAACGTTGAGGCATTCTTTTGCCCATTTCGGTCAAATTCGCATCGTTTTAGGGTTGATTCTGGTTAACCCCGAATGTAGGTGATTTTTGAAAAGCAAAATTATTCATTTGAAAATATGAAATCATATTTGGATACCCATTTGAGAGTTGTACACGTGGTCCTAATTTCGAGCGAAGATGTGTAGTTCTTGGGCCCCTTTTTCTCAACTTCTAGTCATTTTAGGCCCAAGTTTGACAAGCCCCAAATGAAGGCTATTTAGAAGAATTGGAATTATGGGTTTAAAAATATAAAACAATTTTTTGATACCCATTTGAGAGATGCAAGTTTGTTCCCGAGCGCTTGTAACGTTGTGGCATTCTTTGGCCCATTTCGATCAAATTCGTATTCTTTTAGGGTTGATTATGGTTAACCCCGAATGAAGGTGATTTTTGAAAAGAAAAATTCTTCATTTGCAAATATGAAATAATATTTGGATACCCATTTGAGAGTTATACACGTGGTCATGATTGCGAGCGAAAACGTGTAGTTCTTGGGCCTTTTTTTTCTCAACTTTGGGTCATTTTAGGTCCAAGTTTTACCAGCCCCAAATGAAGTCTATTTGGAAGAAGTGTAATTATTCATTTAAAATTACAAAATAATTTTTGATACCCATTTGAGAAATGCAAGTGGGTTCCTGAGCGCTCGTAACGTTGAGGAATTATTTTGCCCATTTTGATCAAATTCGTATCGTTTTAGGGTTGATTCTGGTTAACTTTGAATGAATTTGATTTTTGAAAATAAAAATTTTTCATTTCCAAAGATAAAATCATATTTGGATACCCATTTGAGAGTTGTAGACATGGTTCCGATTGCAGGATAAGATGTGTAGTTCTTGGGCCCCTTTTTCTCAACTTCGTGTCATTCTAAGCCCAAGTTTGACCAGCCCCGAATAAAAACTATTTGGAGAAGTGGAATTATGGGTTTAAAAATACAAATAATTGTTTGATACCCATTTGAGAGATATAGGTGGGTTCCTGAGCTCTCGCAATGTTGAGGCATTCTTTTTCCCACGTTTTACCAGCTCCGAATGAAGGCTATTTGGAAGAAGTTGTATTATGGGTTTAAAAATACAAAACAATTTTTTGATACCCATTTGAGAGATGCAAGTGGGTTCCCGAGCGATAGTAAGGTTGAGGCATTCTTTTTCCCTTTTCGATCAAATTTGTGTCGTTTTAGTGTCGATTCTAGTTAACCTCGAATGAAGGTGATTTTTGAAAAGAAAAATTCTTTATTTGCAAATATAAAATCATATTTGGATGCCCATTTGAGAGTTGTAGACATGGTCCCGATTGCGAGTGAAGACGTGTAATTCTTGGGCCCCTTTTTCTCAACTTCAGTTCATTCTAGGCCTAAGTTTGACCAGCCCATAATGAAGGCTATTTGGAAGATGTGAAATTATGGGTTTAAAAATACAAAATAATTTTTTGATACCCATTTGAGAGATGCAAGTGGATTCTCGAGCGCTCATAACGTTGAGTCATTCTTTTTCCTATTTCGATCAAATTCGTATCCTTTTAAGGCCAATTCTGGTAAACCCCGAATAAAGTTAATTATTGAAAAGAAAATATATTCATTTGAAAATATGAAATCATATTTGGATACCCATTTGGGAGTAGTACACATGGTCCTAATTGCGAGCGAAGACATGTAGATTAGCCTAACTTAGACTTGCATAGCCTTGCTTAGCTTAGCTTAGCTTAACCTCGCATAGCCTCGCTTAGCTTTGCCTAGATTAGCCTAGCTTAGCTTCGCTTAGCTTAGCATAGCATTGCCTCGCTTAGCTTAGCCTATCCTAGCTTAGCCTAGCTTAGCCTTGCCTAGCCTAGCTTAGCTTAGCCTAGCTTAGCCTAGCTCAGCTCATCTTAGCTCAGCCTAGCTTCGCCTAGCTCAGCCTAGCTCAGCCTAGCTTAGCCTTGCCTAGCCTAGCTCAGCCTAGCTCAGCCTAGCTCAGCCTAGCTTAGCCTTGCCTAGCCTAGCTTAGCCTAGCTTAGCCTAGATCATCTCATCTTAGCTCAGCCTAGCTTAGCCTAGCTTAGCCTAGCTTAGCCTAGCCTAGCTTTGGCTAGCTTTTCTTAGCCTAGATTTTCCTAGCTTTGCCTAGCTTAGCCTAGCTTATCCTAGCCTAACCAACTCTATCTTAGCCTAGCCTAGCCTACTCTATCCTTGCCTAGCCTAGCCTACTCTATCCTAGCCTACTCTACCTAGCCTACTCTACTTTAGTCTAGCCTACTCTACCTAGCCTAGCCTAGCCTAGCCTACTCTACCTAACCTACTCTACCTAGCCTAGTCTGGCCTAGCCTAACCTACTCTACCTAGCCTAGCCTAGCCCAACCTACTCTACCTATCCTAGCCTACTTTATCCTAGCCTACTCTACCTAGCCTCGCCTACTGTAGCCTAGCCTCATCTACCTAGCCTAGCCTACTATATCCTAGCATAGCCTAGCCTAGCCTACTCTATCCTAGCCTAGCCTAGCCTAGCCTACTCTACCTAGCCTAGCCTAGCCTAGCCTAGACTACTCTCCCTAACCTACTCTACCTAGCCTATCCTAGCCTAGCCTACTCTATCCTAGCCTACTATACCTAGGCTAGCCTAACCTAGCCTACTCTACCTAGCCTACTCTATCCTAGCCTACTCTATCCTAGCCTACTCTACCTAGCCTAGCCAAGCCTACTCTACCTGACCTACTCTATCCTATCCCACTCTACGTAGCCTAGCCTACTCTACCTAGCCTAGCCTAGCCTAGCCTAGCCTACTCTACCTAGCCTAGCCTACTATATCCTAGCCTAGCTTAGCTTACTCTATCCTAGCCTACTCTACCTAGCCTAGCCTAGCCTAGTCTACTCTACCTAGCCTAGTCTACCCTAGCCTACTCTACCTAACCTACTCTACCTAACCTAGCCTAACCTGGCCTACTCTACCTAGCCTAGCCTAGCCTATTCTACCTAGCCTAGCCTACTCTATCCTAGCCTACTCAACCTAGCCTCGCCTACTCTATTCTAGCCTCATCTACCTAGCCTAGCCTAGCCTACTCTATCCTACCTAGCCTAGCCTAGCTTACTCTATCCTAGCCTAGCCTACTCTACCTAGCCTACTCTGCCTAGCCTAGCCTAGCCTAGACTAATCTACCTAGTCTAGCCCAACCTACTCTATCCTAGCCTACTTTACCTAGCCTCACCTACTCTTTCCCAGCTTACTCTACCTAGCCTAGCCTAGCCTAGCCTACTCTATCCTAGCCTACTCTACCTAGCCTATCCTAGCCTACTCTATCCTAGCCTAGCCTACTCTACCTAGCCTATCCTACTCTACCCTAACCTAGCCTACTCTATCCTAGCCTACTCTACCTAGCCTATCCTAGCTTACTCTACTCAGCCTACTCTACCTAGCCTAGCCTAGCCTACTCTACCTAGCCTAGCCTAGCTTAGCCAACTCTATCCTAGCCTACTCTACCTATCCTAGCCTAGCCTACTCTTCGTAGCCTACCTAGCCTAGCCTAGCCTAGCCTACTCTACCTAGCCTAGCTTAGCCTAGCCTATTCTATCCTAGCTTACTCTACCTAACCTAGCCTAGCCTAGCCTACTGTATCCTAGCCTACTCTACCTAACCTAGCCTAGTCTAGCCTTCTCTACCTAGCCTACTCTACCTAGCCTCGCCTACTCTATCTAGTCTAGCCTACTCTCATCTAGACTAGCCAAATCTACCTAACCTAACCTACTCTAGTCTAGCCTAGCCTACTCTACCTAGTCTAGCCTAGCCTACTCTCCCTAGCCTACCCTACTCTACCTAGCCTAGCCTACTTTATCCTATCCTAGCCTAGCCTAGCCTACTCTATCTTAGCCTACTCTACCTAGCCTAGCCTAGCCTATCCTACTCTATCCTAGACTACTCTACCTAGCCTAGACTAGCCTAACCTACTCTATCCTAGCCTACTCTACTTAGCCTACTCTACCTAGCCTACTCTACCTAGCCTAGCCTTGAATACTCTACCTAGCCCACTCTACCTAGCCTAGCCTAGCTTAGCCTACTCTATCCTAGCCTACTCTACCTAGCCTAGCTTAGCCTACTCTATCCTAGTCTACTCTACCTAGCCTAGACTACTCTATCATATTCTAGCCTACTCTACCTAGCCTAGACTACTCTAGCTTACTTCACCTAGCCTACTCTACCTAGCCTAGCCTAGACTACTCTACCTAGCCTACTATAGCTCAACTTAGCTCAGCCTAGCTCAGTCTAGCTCAGCCTAGCTTAGTTTATCTTAGCTTAGCTTAGCTTAGCTTAGCCTAGCTTTGCTTAGGTTTGCTTCACTTAGCTTAGCCTAGCTTAGCTTAGCCTAGCCCAGCCTAGCCTAGCATAGCTTAGCCCAGCCTAGCCTAGCCTAGCCTAGCCTAGCTTAGCCTAGCCTGGCTTAGCCTAGCCTAGCTTTGCTTAGCCTAGCTTTGCTTAGCCTAGACTAACTTAGCTTAGCTTAGACTAGCCTAGCTTAGCCTAGCCTAGCTTGGCCTAGCATAGCCTAGCCTAGCCTAGCTTAGCCTAGCCTAGCCTACTCTATCCTAGTCTAGCCTTGCCTAGCCTAACCTACTCTACCCTGCCTAACCTACTCTATCATAGCCTAGCCTAGCCTACTCTATCTTAGCCTAGCCTAGCCTACTCTATCCTAGCCTATTCTACCTAGCCTAGCCTACTCTACTCTATCCTAGCCTACTCTACCTAGCCTAGCCTAGCCTAGCCTACTCTACCTAACCTACTCTACCTAGCCTGGCCTGGCCTAGCCTAGCCTACTCTACCTAGACTAGCCTAGCCTAGCCTACTCTACCTAGCCTCGCCTACTCTATCCTAGACTTATCTACCTAGCCTACACTAGCCTACTCTATCCTATCCTAGCCCAGCCTAGCCTAGCCTAGCCTAACCTACTCTAACATAGCCTAGCCTAGCCTAGCCTACTCTACCTAGCCTAGCCTAGCCTAGCTTACTCTATCCTAGCCTAGTCTAACTAGCCTAGCCTGCTCTATCCTAGCCTACTCTACCTAGCCTAGCCTAGCCTAGACTACTCTACCTAGCCTATTCTACCTACCCTAGCCTACCCTAGCCTACTCTACCTAGCCTATCCTAGCTTAGCCTACTCTATCCTAGCCTAGCCTACTCTATCCTAGCCTAACCTACTCTAGCCTAGCCTACTCTACCTAGCCTAGCCTACTCTATCCTAGCCTACTCTACCTAGCCTAGCCTACTCTATCCAACGTTCTCTACATAGCCTAGCCTAGCCTAGTCTACTCTATCCTAGCCTACTCTACCTAGTCTAATCTACCTAGCCTAGCCTAGCCTAGCCTACTCTACCTAGCCTAGCCTACTCTATCCTAGCCAAACCTATTCTACCTAGCCTAGCCTAGCCTATCCTACTCTATTGTATCCTACTCTAGCCTAACCTACCTAGTCTAGCCTAGCCTACCCTACTCTATCCTAAACTATCCTAGCCTAGCCTACTCTATCCTAGCTTAGCCTACTCTATCCTAGCCTAGCCTATTCTAGCCTAGCCCATTATACCTAGCCTAGCCTACTCTATCCAAGCCTATTCTACTCTATCATAGCCTACACTAGCTAGCCTAGCCTAGCCTACTCTCCCTAGCCTAGCCTACTTTACCTAGCCTAGCCTACTCTATCCTATCCTAGCATTGCCTAGCCTACTCTATCCTAGCCTACTCTACCTAGCCTAGTCTAGCCTAGCCTACTCTATCCTAGCCTAGCCTAGCCTACTCTATCCTAGAATACTCTACCTAGCCTAGCCTAGCCTAGCCTACTCTTCCTAGCCTACCTAGCCTAGCCTAGCCTACTCTACCTAGCCTAGCTTAGCCTAGCCTACTCTACCCTAGCCTACTCTACCTAGCCTAGCCTACTCTATCCTAGCCTAACCTACTCTATCTTAGCCTAGCCTAGCCTAGCTACTCTATCCTAACCTACACAATCCTAGCCTAACCTACTCTATCCTAGCATAGCCTACTCTATCCTAGACTAGACTAGCCTAGCCTACTCTATTCTAGCCTACTCTACCAAGCCTAGCCTAGCCTAGCCTAGCCTAGCCTACTCTATGCTAACCTACTCTGCCTAACCTAGCCTAGCCTAGCCTACTCTACTTAGCTTAGCCTAGCCTAGCCTAGACTACTCTACTTAGTCTACTCTATTTAGCCTAGCCTACTCTATCTTAGCCTACTCTAAATAGACTTGCCTACTCTATCTAGCCTAGCCTAGCCTAACCTAGACT
>ML802141.1:22088-38686 GCA_009831015.1 Picea engelmannii | reverse complement strand
CTACCTAACCTAGCCTAGCCTAGCCTAACCTAGACTACTCTACCTAGCCTAGCCGAGCCTAGCCTACTCTATCCTAGCCTACTTTACCTAGCCTAAACTACTCTATCCTAGCCTAGCCTACTCTATCCTATCCTAGCCTAGCCTACTCTATCCTAGCTTACTCTACTTAGCCTAGCCTAGCCTAGCTTACTCTATCCTAGCCTACTCTACCTAGCCTACTCTACCTATCCTAGCCTACCTAACTCTACTCTATCCTAGCCTAGCCTACTCTATCCTAGCCTAGCCTACTCCATCCTAGACTAATCTAACCTAGCCTACTCTATACTAGCCTCGCCTAGCCTAGCGTATTCTACCTAGCCTAGAACTACCTATCATAACCTAGCATGTCTTGCCTAGCCTAGCTTACTCTTACCTACCCTAACCTACTCTACCTAGCCTAGTCTACTCTATCCTAGCCTACTCTACCTAGGCTAGCCTATTCTAGCCTACTCTACCTAACCTACTCTACCTAGCCTAGCCTGCCCTAGCCTAGCCTACTCTACCTAGCCTAGCTTACTCTACCTAGCCTCACCTACTCTATCCTAGCCTCATCTACCTAGCCTCGCCTACTGTAGCCTAGCCTCATCTACCTAGCCTAGCCTACTCTATCCTAGCCTAGCCTAGCCTAGCCTACTCTATCCTATCCTAGCCTAGCCTAGCCTACTCTACCTAGCCTTGCCTAGCCTATCCTAGACTACTCTACCTAGCCTAGCCTACTCTATCCTAACCTACTCTACCTAGCCTAGACTACTCTATCCTAGCCTATCCTACTCTACCTAGCCTAGCCTACTCTAGCCTACTCTACCTAGCCTATCCTAGCCTAGCCTACTCTACCTAGGCTAGCCTAACCTAGCCTACTCTACCTAGCCTAGCCTAGCCTAACCTACTCTATCCTAGTCTCACCTACTCTATCCTAGCCTAATCTACCTAGCCCAGCCTAGTCTACTCTACCTAGCCTACTCTATCCTATCCCACTCTACGTAGCTTAGCCTAGCCTAGCCTACTCTACCTAACCTAGCCTACTCTATCCTGGCCTAGCCTAGCCTACTCTATCCTAGCCTACTCTACCTAGCCTAGTCTACTCTATCCTTGCCTAGCATACTCTATCCTAGCCTAGTCTTCCATAGCCTAGCCTAGCCTACTCTATCCTAGCCTACTCTACCTAGCCTACCCTACCCTAGCCTAATCTATCCTAGCCTACTCTACCTAGCCAACTCTAAATAACCTAGCCTAACCTAGCTTACTCTACATAGCCTATCCTAGCCTAGCCTATCCTAGCCTACTCTACCTAGCCTACTCTACTTTGCCTAGCCTAGCCTAGTCTACTCTACCTAGCCTCACCTACTATATTCTAACCTACTCTACCTAGCCTCGCCTACTCTATCCTAGCCTACTCAAGCTTAATTTTAATTATAGCATTGAGAAAAGGATTATTGGGGGATGGAAAGCTTATTATGGGCTTGAAAACAATTGTAAATCAGCTAAACTTTGGAGTTGGATTAAAAAGAAACTCCTCATTGAGACTCTTGTTACACCTTTTATTGTTTATGGATGTGAAGTCTAGGGCTATAGTATCTCTCGTGAATCCTAGAGAAAGATAAAGAAAATACAAAAGAATTTTATAACCTATAATCTCAAAATTAAAAGAAATACACCCTATCCCATCCTCCTCGTAGAACCTAGTCTCTCCCCTATTGAGAGCATGGCTATGACTAGATACCTAACCTAGCCCTAGCCTAACCTAGCCTAGCTTACTCTAGCCTAGCCTAACATGGCTTGGCCTAGCCTAGCCTAGCCTACTTTAGCCCAACCTATCCTAGCCTCCTTTATCAAATCCTAGTCTACTCTACTCTAGCCTATCCTACTTTAGCCTAGCCTATCCTATCACACTCTAGCCCAGTCTATCCTATCCTACTCTAACCTTCCCTACCCTATCCTAGCTTATCCTACTCTAGCCTATCCTAGCCTACTATTGCCTATGATAGCTTACTATAGCCTAACTTACTCTAGCCTAGCCTACTCTACCTAGACTAGCCTAGCCTATGCTAACCTATCCTAGCCTATATTAACCCATCCTAAGCCTACTCTACCTAGCCTAGCCTAGCCTAGCCTACTCTATCCTAGCCTACTCTACTTAGAGTAGCCTACTCTACCTAGCCTAGTCTACTCTACCTAGCCTAACCTAGCCTAGCCTACTCAATCCTAGCCTACTCTACCTAGACTAGCCTAGCCTATCCTAACCTATGGTAGCCTACTCCACCTAGACTAGCCTAGCCTATCCTAAACTAGCCTAGCCTATCCTAGACTACTCTACCTAGACTAGCCTAGCTTATCCTAACCTATCCTAACCTATCCTAGCATAGCCTATCCTAACCTATCCTAGCCTATCCTAACCTATCCTAGCCAACTCTACCTAGACTAGCCTAGCCTATCCTAACCTATCCTAACCTTTCCTAGTCTATCCTAACCTAACTTAGCATATCTTAATCTATCCTAGCCTACTCTACCTAGACTAGCCTAGCCTATCCTAGGCTATCCTAACCTATCCTAACCTACCCTAGCCTACTCTACCTAGAATAGCCTACCCTAGCCTAGCCTATCCTCGCCTATCCTAACATATCCTAACTTATCCTATCCTATTCTAGCCTATCCTAACCTACTCTACCTAGACTAGCCTAAACTATCCTAACCTATCCTAACCTATCCTAGCCTATCCTAACCTATCCTAGCCTAGCCTAACCCATCCTAACCTATCCTAGCCTACTCTACCTAGACTAGCCTAGCTTATCCTAGCCTATCCTAACCTATCCTAACCTATACTAGCCTATCCTAACCTATCCCTACCTATCCTAGCCTACTCTACCTAGACTAGCCTAGCCTAGCCTAGCCTATCTTAGCCTATCCTAACCTATCCTAACCTATACTAGCCTATTCTAACCTATCCCTACCTATCCTAGCCTACTCTACCTAGACTAGCCTAGCCTAGCCTAGCCTATCTTAGCCTATCCTAACCTATACTAACATATCCTAGCCTACTCTACCTAAACTAGCCTAGCCTATCCTAGCCTATGCTAACCTATCGTAGCCTATCCTAACCTATCTTGGCCTACTCTACCTAGACTAGCCTAGCTTATCCTGACCTATCCTAACCTATTCTAGACTATCCTAACCTATCCCAGCCTACCCTTTCCTAACCTATCCTAACCTATCCTAGCCTACTCTACCTAGACTAGCCTATCATATCCTAACCTATCCTAACCTATCCTAGCCTATCCTAACCTATCATAACCTATCCTAGCCTACTCTTCCTAGACTAGCCAAGCCTACCCTTGCCTAGCCTATCTTAGCCTATCCTAACCTTTCCTAACCTATGCAAGCCTATCCTAACCTATCCTAACCTATCCTAGCCTACTCTACCTAGACTAGACTAACCTATCCTAGCCTATCCTAGCCTATCATAGACTATCCTAACCTATCCTAGCCTATCCTAACCTATCCTAACCTATCATATCCTACTCTACCCAGACTAGCCTAGCCTATCCTAACCTATCCTAGCCTATGCTAGCCTATTCTACCTAGACTAGCCTAGTCTATCCTATCCTATCCTAACCTATCATAACCTGCTCTACCTAGCCTAGCCTAGCCTAGCCTAGGATATCATAGCCTATCATAACTTATCCTAACCTATCCTAGCCTATCCTAACCTATCCTAGCCTACTCTACCTAGACTAACCTAGCATATCCTAACCAATCCTAACCTATCCTAGCCTATCCTAATCTATCCTAACCTAGACAAACATAACCTAACCTATACTAGCCTACTCTACCTAGACTAGCCTAGCCTATCCTAACCTATCCTAACATATCCTAGCCTATCATAACCTATCCTAGCCTAACCTACCAAGACTACCCTAGCCTAACCTAGCCTTTCTTAGCCTATCCTAACCTATCCTAACATATACTAGCCTATCCTAAACTATCCCAACCTATCCTATCCTACTCTACCTAGACTAGCCTAGCCTAGCCTAGCCTATCCTAGATTATGCTAACCTATCCTAGCCTACTCTACCTAAACTAGCCTAGCCTATCCTAGCCTATGCTAACCTATCCTAGCCTATCCTAACCTACTCTAGCTTACTCTACCTAGCCTATTCTCACCTATCCTAACCTACCCTACCCTATCCTAACCTATCTTATCCTAGCCTATCCTAGCCTATCCTAACCTACCCTACCCTATCCTAACCTATCTTATCCTAGCCTATCCTAGCCTATCGTAACCTATCCTAGCCTATCCTAACCTATCATAACCTATCCTATCCTACTCTTCCTAGACTAGCCTAGCCTAGCCTATCTTAGCCTATCCTAGCCTATCCTAACTTGTCCTAACCTATCCTAGCCTACTCTACCTAAACTAGCCTAACCTAGCCTAGCCTATCCTAGCCTATCCTAAACTATCCTAGCCTATACTAACCTATCCTAGCCTACTCTACCCAGACTAGCCTAGCCTATCCTAACCTATCATTGCCTATCCTAGCCTATGCTAGCCTACTCTACCTAGACTAACCTATCCTAACCTATCCCAACCTACTCTACCTAGACTTGCCTAGCCTATCCTAACCTATCCTAACTAATACTAGCCTATCCTAACCTATCCTGGCCTAGACTATCCTAACCTATTCTAACCTAGCCTATCCTAAACTATCCTAGCCTATCATAACCTATCCTAACCTGTCCTAGCCTACTCTACCTAGACTATCCTAACCTATCCTAGCCTACTCTACCTAGACTAGCCTAGCCTAGCCTAGCATATCCTAACTTATTCTAGCCTATCCTAACCTATCCTAATCTATCCTAGCATATCCTAGCCTACCCTACCTAGACTAGCCTAGCCTATCCTAACCTATCCTACACTATCCTAGCCTATCCTAACCTATCCTAGTCTAGCCTATCTTAACCTATCCTAGCCTATCCTAACCTATCCTAGCCTATCCTAACCTATCCTAACCTATCATAGCCAACTCTACCTAGACTAGCCTAGCCTATCCGAGCATATCCTAGCTTATCCTAACCTATCCTAACGTACTCTACCTAGACTAGCCTAGCCTAGCCTAGCCTAGCCTAGCCCATCCTAGCCTATCCTAACCTATTCTAGCCTATCATGACCTATCCAAGCCTATCCTGACCTATCCTATCCTAGCCTAGCCTAGCCTAGCCTATTCTAACCTAACCTATCCTAGCCTATCCTAACCTATCCTAGCCTAACCTAACCTATCCCAACTTATCCTGACCTAGCCTACTCTGCCTAGCCTAGCCTAGCATATACTATCCTAACCTAGCCTGGCCTATACTAGCCTATCCTAGCCTATCTTAACCTATCCTAACCTATACTAGCCTACTCTACCTAAACTAGCCTAGCGTAGCCTATCCTAGCCTATCCTAACCTATCCTAGCTTATCCTAACCTATCCTAACATATCCTAGTCTACTCTACCTAAACTAGCCTAGCCTATCCTAACCTATCCTAGCCTACTCTACCTAGACTAGCCTAGCCTATCCTAGCCCATCCTAGCCTATTCGAGCTTAGCATATCCTAGCCTACCCTAACCTATCCTATCCTAGCCTAACCTATCCTAGCCTATCATATACTATCCTAGCCTAGCCTACTCAATCGTAGCCCACTCTACCTAGCCTAGCCTAGCCTAGCCTAGCCTACTCTATCCTAGCCTACTCTACCTAGACTAGCCTACTCTACCTAGCGTAGCCTAGCCTAGACTACTCTACCTAGCTTAACATAGCCTTGAATACTCTATCCTAGCCTACTCTACCAAGACTAACCTAGCCTATCCTAACCTATCCTAACCTATCCTAACCTATCCTAACCTACTCTACCTAGCCTACCCTAGCCTAGCCTATCCTAGCCTACTCTTCCTAGACCAACCTAGCCTATCCTACCCTACTCTACCTAGACTATCATATCCTATCCTAACCTATCCTAGCCTATCCTAACCTATCCTAGCCTATCCTAGCCTATTTTAGCCTAGCCTATCCTAGCGTATCCTAGCCTATATTATCCTATCCTATCCTAGCCTTTCCTAGCCTAGCCTATCCTAACCTATCCTAGCCTATCCTAGACTATTCTAGCCTAGCCTAGCCTAGCCTACTTTATCCTAGCCTACTCTACCTAGCCTAGCCTAGCCCAGCCTACTCTATCCTAGGCTACTCTATCTAGACTAGCGTACTCTGCCTAGCCTATCCTAGCCTATCCTATCCTAGATTAGCCTAGCCTATCCTAACCTTTCCTAGCATATCATAGCCAATCATAGCCTACTCTACCTAGACTAGCCTAGCCTAGCCCAGCCTATCCTAGCCTATCCTAACCTATCCTAGCCTATCATAACCTATCCTAACCTATCATAGCCTACTCTACCTAGACTAGCCTAGCCTCTCCTAGCCCACTCTACCTAAACTAGCCTAGCCTATCCTAACCTACTCTACCTAGACTAGTCTAGCTTATCCTAACCTATCCTAACCTATCCTATCCTAGCCTAGCCTATCCTAACCTATCCTAGCCTATCCTAGCCTATCCTAATCTATCCTAGCCAACTCTACCTAGCCTAGCCTAGCCTATCCTATCCTAACCTAACCTATCCTAGCCTATCCTAACCTAACCTAGCCTATCCTAATCTGTCCTACCTTACTCTACCTATACTACCTTAGCTTATCCTAACCTATCCTAACCTATCCTAGCCTACTCTACCTAGACTAGCCTATCCTATCCTAGCCTATCCTAGCCTATCCTTACATATACTAACTTATCCTAACTTATCGTAACCTATCCTAGCCTATCCTAACCTATCCTAACCTATCCTAGCCTATCCTAACCTATCTTAACCTATCCTAGCCTACTCTACCAAGACTACCCTAGCCTAGCCTATCCTATCTTAGCCTATCCTAACCTATCCTAATCTATACTAGCCTATCCCAACCTATCCCAACCTATCCTAGCCTACTCTACCTAGACAAGCCTAGCCTAGCCTATCCTAGCCTAGCCTATCATAACCTAGACTAACCTATCTTAGCCTATTCTACCTAAACAAGCCTAGCCTATCCTAGCCTATGATAACCTATCTAAGCCTATCCTAACCTATCCTAGCCTACTCTACCTAGACTAGCCTAGCCTATCCTGATCTATCCTAACCTATCCTAGCCTATCCTAACCTATCCTAGTCTAGCCTATCCTAACCTATTCTAGCCTACTCTACCTAGACTAGCCTAGCCTATCCTAACCTATCCTAACCTATCCTAGCCTATCCTAACCTATCCTAACCTACACTTCCTAGACTAGCCAAGCCTAGCCTTACCTAGCCTATCTTAGCCTATCCTAGACTATCCTAACCTTTTCTAACCTATGCAAGCCTATCCTAACCTATCCTAGCCTATCCTAACCTATCCTAGCCTATCCTAACCTATCCTAACCTATCATAGCCTACTCTACCTAGACTAGCCTAACCTATCCTAGCCTATCCTAACCTATCCTAGCCTATCATAACCTATCCTAACCTATCCTAGCTTACTCTACCTAGAATCGCCTAGCCTACCCTAACCTATCCTTGCCCATCATAGCCTATCCTAGCCTATGCTAGCCTACTCTACCTAGACTAGCCTAGCCTATCCTAGCCTATCCTAATCTATCATAACCTACACTACCTAGACTAGCCTAGCCTAACATAGTCTATCCTAGCCTATACGAACATATCCTAACTTATCCTAACTTATCCCAACCTATGTTAACCTATCCTAGCGTACTCTACCTAGACTAGCCTAGCCTATCCTAGCCTATCCTAGCCTATCCTAACCTATCCTAGCCTATCCTAACCTATCGTAGCCTACTCTACGTGACTAGCCTAACCTATCCTAGCCTATCCTAGCCTAACCTAACCTATCCTAACCTATCTTAGCCTATCCTAATCAATCCTAGCCTATCCTAACCTACCCTAGCCTACTCTACCTAGACTAGCCTAGCCTATCCTAACCTATCCTAACCTAACCTAGCCTATCCTGACCTAACCTAGCCTAGCCTATCCTAACCTATCCTAGCCTATCCTAGCCTATGCTGGCCTATTCTACCTAGACTAGCCTAGCCTATCCTAACCTATCCTATCCTATCCTAACCTATCCTAACCTACTCTTCCTAGACTAGTCTAGCCTAGCCTAGCCTAGCCTGGCCTATCCTAGCCTATCCTAACATATCCTAAATTATCCTAACCTATCCTAGCCATTCCTAACCTATCCTAGCCTACTCTACCTAGACTATTCTAGCCTATCCTAACCTATCCTAACCTATCCTAGCCTATCCTAACCTATCCTAGCCTAGCCTAACCTATCCTAACCTATCCTAGCCTACTCTACCTAGACTAGCCTAGCCTATCCTAACCTATCTGAACCTATCCTAAGCCAATCCTAACCTAACCTAGCCTAGCCTAACGTATCATAACCTATCATAGTCTACTCTACCTAGACTAGCCCTGACTATCCTAACCTATCCTAGCCTATCCTAACCTATCTTAACCTATCCTAGCCTACTCTACCAAGACTACCCTAGCCTAGCCCAGCCTATCTTATCCTATCCCAACCTATCCCAACCTATCCTAACCTATCCCAACCTATCCTAACCTATCCTAGCCTACTCTACCTATCCTACCCTATTCTAGCCTAGCCTAACCTAACCTATCCTAGCCTATTGTTATAACCCTAAAATGCACCACACAGGCTTACCTGGCATCAGGCCAACTCATGTCTCTTCTTTGCCAAAGCCATGCTGAATAAAACCTTGAAAACCACTTAAAATAAGTAACTCGCACCCTAACCTAACAATGGGCACGTTGGAACGCTTATTTCCCTTCTACTGCACGCGTTGGAACGCGGTCTAGCCCACTACAGCCCGCGTTTACCTAACAAAGAAAAAAATCAGGAAAGTTTCCGCCGGGACGAAAAGCTTTAGGTCAGTTAACTGGAACTCCTAGCCATGCATGGCCAAGAGTTCCTCTAAAACCCTAGCTCCTTCTACCCTATAAAAGAACAGGTAGGGGTACTATTCAAAGGAGGAAAATCATAGCAAAGAAACTCTGCCCAATTGCCGAATCCATTTTGTCCCAACCCTTTAGCCTTTCCTCAAGCTTTAGGAGAATTTAAGCAAAGCAGTTGGAGGACAAAGAAGAGGAGGAGCCCAGGATCAGGATCAAGGAACGGTGGTCGGTCTCTATAATCATTGTAAGTTGGTTCATATTGAGAATAATAAAAAAAATATACTTTTCCCATCCCAATTACATGAGTCTTATATGTTTTATGTGATTTGTGTTTAATATCTAACCCTCTAGTAGAACAATAGCATGCATGCATAGTTTTGTCTTGATTGCAGGATCGTTTTTTGGAAGGAGCAGCAGAAGCAAGGAGACAAAGCTCAACAGAGGATCTACACCAACCGTCGATAAAAAAAGGTTAGTTGGTTCTTCTCTTGTTTGCCTGTGAAAAAGGGTTTTAGGTTGGGGTAGAAGGTTAAAAGTAGTTTATGAAGGGTCATGATCTGCATACAAATTTAAAGCCCTAGCTTGTTAGTCCGTAGGGTAGAATACCCCACAAAAGAATTGGCGACTCCACTGGGGATGTTTCACTCTTAGGGTTTTCGGATTTCATTAGAGGTTATTGGGTAGTTCAAAGAAGTTGAGTTTTCTGTTTCTTTGTTGTTTTTGTTTTCTGTTAGGTCAAAAGCTAGCAGGGAACCTGGTTATCAATACCAGTTTTTTCCTTGGTTGTTGCTTGACATTGATTCTCGGGACACACAGAGGTACCCACGGCCTGCATAAGGCCTGCACGCAGGTAACCCGCACCCTGACCTTCTGCAGCCCACGTTTGAATGCTTGTTGTAGTGGTTTCAGTAGTGTGTAGCATTCAGAAGGCTTGAGAGGTAGTCTCCTCTTCCCTGTCAGAAGTTTACCTTCTCAGGGGGATTTCTGGATCCTGTCTGGGTCTTGATTGGTTTATTGTCTTGTTTTCGGTCTGTCTTATTGTTTTGGATATTCTTTGCATTAGTTTTCTTTTTTGCAAATTTTCCTTTTCTGTAGAAGTAATAGCATCCAAGCCTTTTAGAGACCCTGGTTGTCAATACCAAAGGCCTTTTTCAGGTCTGGACTGCCTGTGTGTTGTTTTATCTTGACTTTTATACAAACCCACAGCCTGCTTGAGTCTAGCCCACGGGTACCCGCGCGCTGTTGTAGCTCAGCACGCGTTTGCACGCATGTTGTTGTGGTGACAGTCGTGGGCTTGATTGGTAGCTTTTTAGCTTGGGTGGGGTAGTCATCTCCTCATGTGGTGAGAAGAGCTCCTCTCAGGGGCTGAGAGTCTGGAACTGCACAGTCAGTAGGTTAGGGCATCATATCCTTAGCCTGTGTTTGTTAGTTGATGTTTTGATAGAAAAGACAAAAGAGAAAAAATATTTGTTTTATGGTTTTTAGGCAAGTGTTAGAGTCGGTGTTGTTTTGATTTCTTTGTTGCATTTTTGTGCTCTGATTCTGTTTGCGATCTGCGCTTTAAGCCAGAGTTTTCTTTTTATTCTCTTGGTTTTGTTCTTGTCAACATTTTTCCTTGTTGCATTATTTTGCAATAAAATAAAAAAATAAAATTTTTTCTTGTTTCATCTTCTTCTTGATTTGAAGATTGTGTTGTTGCATCAGTAGCTAGGAAAGAGTCTTTTTTCATAAGTTTTTGCAGTGCATTTAGAGTATAAGTAGCTCACAGATCTGAGCGAAAGTCCCTTATATTTACTTCATGAAATCTTAGTAAATTTGAAAAAGAAAAGAAGTCTTTCATTGAAAAGTTGTTGGTTTTGCATTTTAGTAAAAGTTTTTGTTTTCACACATTTTGTTCATTTTTGGCTTTGAGTCTTTTTACACACCATCAGTTTCACTTTCATACCTTGTGACTTAAAAATCCCATTAAAAGCAACGCTAATTAAAAGCAATTCGACTTTTCTGTTTGTAGGGTGCATACACTAGCTCAGGAATAGGGCCTTGGAATAGGTTGGAGAGTAAATTCTCCAAGGCCACCCAAACCAAACATTGGAGTCTGTCAATAGGGAGTGTAGAAGTCCAGTTACGGAAAGTTATCTGGGACCCCCCTCTAACACAGGGGCTAAACATGAGGTCGTGTAAGGAAAGGCAGCGAAGATAACCCCTCGAAAGCTGGACCGAGCATTGTGGAAAACACATATCGAGGATTTGTTAAGGTATTTCGTCGTTTGCATTTGCCACGGAGCTTCATGGGTCTTGAATCCATTCGAGGTCCTCAGTTGTCTTTCAGACCATTTTCTCTCGATACCCTTGACAGGTTTCGGGCTTGATACCCTGCTCATTGTGGTCTACCCAACTGCCGACTGTACCCGCCTGGTGATTGTTCACGTGCTGGTAAACTAGTTGCCAATCTTTTCTAGGGACATACACAGGTGACTGCGGGGGTATACCGCGGTACCTAGGACGGACATCAGACCAATGCTTTGTAGAGTATACCCAGCAGGTGCTTCCGTATTCGAGTTGCACTTGCACCGGTAAGTTTCTCTAGTGTTGGTTGTTGTAACTGTTATTCCAACTAGTTTAGTGCTTGCTTGATTTATCTGCTAGGGGATTTATTTTAGTGAGTGTTACTATTTGTTCGTGTAGAATACCTTAGTGTGTCGTGAATCTTCTCACACAGTAGAGGATTCAGAGCTCCACCGGTCACGAAGGCTTCTGGGCCTGCCATCGGTTATACTGGAGCCACCCCCGCCACCATTGAGGCGGAAGCTATACCATCAAAGGTCTTTCGAAGAAATAGGGGATTTTGAGCCCGAAAAACCCCCTGAGGAATCAACCGCCAATCTTGGATTGGTTGAAACCTCAAACACTGATACTTGGCCAGACATTATTGTGCCAATTCAATTTTACAAACGCCTGTCAGTGCCTAACTGAGTGATGGAACCAAACTCTGTTACTTCATCTGGGAATTCTTCCGTTCCCATCACTGTTTCTACCACAGGAGAAGCTTCTCCTAACTTGCCTTTGTCGGCGGTCTGGACCACCACGGTCTCGGCCACAACTACGTTGCACAGTGGACCGACCCCATCTATCATGGTGGCCACACCTCTTTACACACCTAGTGCGATAGGCGCTCTGTTTTCATACGGTATGCCTAGTTCAGGTACTAGTCCTGCACTCACTTCATCCACTTTATAGACTTTGGGTCTGGGGGCAGGGAGCTCTAACACTCCTCTGCAAGGAAAACTTGGGGGCATCCATGTCCCTTTCAATGCTTTTCCTTACACTGGATGTCATATTCCTCCTTCATCCCCTTCTCTCGGTGGATCGCATCAGCAGTCCGTCGGGCAGCCTGCACACACAAGTCCTTTTGGAGCCGGGAGTCAAGGAACACCTGCGCAAACTCAGCCGGTAGGTTCGTCACCGTTTGTTTGGAACAGGACGTTTGGTAATAAAACTTTCACATCCGCTACTTTCCCATCTGGGGGCACACCTGTTTTTGGATAGTTTACGCTGACACAAGGTACTATTCCTGTGCTGGGGGAACATATACCAGGACCTTGGAACTCAGCACAAGGATCTGTTCCATCCTCTGGAATGCCGCTCTGGGGTAACTCTTTCCACAGCCATTGGAACCTCGGACAGACTTCTATGCCTCTTCCATCAGGACCAGCATGGGGTAATCCGTCCCAAAGTCCATCAAACATGATCAATGCCCAACATCCTATGTCCTTCATGGGGAATCAGCCAATGATGTCTCCTTAGATGTAAAACCCTTACGCTGGTCAGGGCCATGGTTTCTACCAGAACCTGGGCCAACAACCAAACTTTTCCTGGCAACCTGGTGCCAGTCAAACTCCAGGACCCTTTTATCCCAGCTATCAGTAGCAACCTAAACTACCATTCTTGGCGACGTTACACTTGCCAGATTTGACACAGTTGTTAAATGATCCTATCTGTCACGATTCACGTTGGCCTCCTATGCCGACGAATTTGCCTTCAGACATCCCAAAGTTAGAGGCCAAGCCTAACGAATATCCAAGTGATCACATGACTACTTTCCACTTATGGTGTTCATCTAACTCACTGAAAGATGACTCCGTCCAATTGCGATTGTTTCAACGCACTCTTATTAGGAGTGCCAAAAAATAGTACATAGAGCTTGATCGTTCACGATATTCTTCTTTTGGAGAACTGGCGATGGCCTTCCTTAACCATTTCCAGTTACCTATGAGATACGACATCGGCACAGAATTGCTAGCTAATTTCGAGCAGACGATCGCGAACCATATCTCGAATCATATTCAAGAGTGGCGACGCCGAAAGAGTCTTATCAAGGTACTCGTCCCACCAACATTCCTGCTCGAGTGGTTCCTTAAGTCCTTAGTTCCGCAGTTATCCAAAGACGTCGCAACTTCAGGGGTTTTCTCCGAGGAGGATGCCATCATGAGGGCTCAACAATTTGAGCTTATCTATTCTTAGTCTGGTCTATTGTACAACATCTTGCCGGATGCACCATGATGTATTCTAGATAAAACCAGACAGAGAGTCGGACCACATACTGATGGTATAGTTGGTTCGGCACAAACCAAGCCCGCTAAGCAATTGACAAAACAATTGCAGCAGTTATCTATACAACACTCAGCGGCCATCCAGACTACTGCTTTGGCTACTCCTACTCAAATGTTGGAAGTACACTCTGTACAGATGACTAGCCCAAAGGCCAACCAGCAGCTCGAGGGGAAGAAAAAACAATGCAAGAAGAGTAAGGGGGATAAAAAACAAAATGATAATGCTGGCGAGGGCACCACGGAAAATAGGAAGGCGAGGTATCTGTGCAACTTATGTGTGGAAGACCACCCAACCCATCTATTCCATCGACTTGCGATGGCCCAAAAGTTTGTCACATAGAAATAGCAAGCCGTGTTGACTAATCCCTTTCAGCATGGGAAAAATTTAACTCAATCCTCTGCAAGTGCCGAAGGGGGCAGCCAAGAAAACTGCCCTCCCCCGAACAATTCATCTTCTGTGAACGTATATATGGTAAAAAGTGATGCTTTCATAATGACTAGAGCACACGACTATAGCATACCAAGTGCCCCTGAGAAAGGCAAAGAAGCCGAGATCCCATCTCTTCCTCTGCAGATTGAAAAGACGTTGGATGAAACGATGACACGCATTCCAAAGGGTGCATTCAAACGTGCTTCTCATAATCCAAATGCAAGGGCCGCCCAGAACTAGTCTGTGGTGGAAGATTTATCACAAACCCCTTGTGCTATGTCCACTTTGGAGGTCCTCCAAAGTTGCCCTACTCAGAGGAAATCCTTGTTGACTTCTTTAGGCTCTACTGAGACTTGTAACCCGGGTACCATCATGTTATATATGACTGACTTGAAACCTCGTTTGCCTTACCACGTTGCGTTCCAGATAGTAGTGGCTCATCCCACGAAAACTTTTACACAGAATATTTTCCGCATGGTGGTAGATGAGGGAACTTCGACTTGCGTTATGTCATTAGCATGTTGGAAAGCCATTGGCCAACCTGATTTGTCTCTGTCACCTACTCTCCTCACTGCGTTCGGTGGTCATTCTTTCTAACTGCATGGCATCATTCCTTCTTTATCTGTCCAGTTAGGGGGGAAGACTATGTGCGTCGAAGTAGAATTGGTTGATTCCCCCATCGACTACAATCTATTGTTAGGTCGTAGCTGGACTTATGAAATGCAAGAAGTGGTCGCTATAGTTTTCTGAGTCTTATTGTTTCCACATGAAGGTCGGATAGTGACCATTGATCAGTTGTCCTTCTCTCGACCTGATCCATCCTTGGGGTCATCCACGGTTACCATGGTAGATAATCCTCAAGCCAGTGTCGTCAACATAGGAGTTGGTTTGTGCCCATCTTTGATGGGTACTTTCGATTACCCACCTCCTCATGGCAATGTCAATTTTATATCGAACCACCACAAGGCTGAGATTTTTCATGTTTCGTGGATTCTTCCTTCCCCATCAGCCATGATGGATGAGACAGGGCACTCCGGCATGTCCATGCCCTTGTCGGCTGCTGAAGTAGCGTACTCTTTGGTCCAGCAAACTTCAGCTACTCCCGATCTGACTCCTGCACAAGAGTTGGATCCACTTCCGGAGCCTATCTGGGCTCAGGGTTCTCTTGCTACCACCAATTCGTTAGACTTAATATTTCCTTCTGAGGAAGCTGTAATCGAAGCAATGTCTAGTCCGGACAGACCTTGGGAAGATCTTCATCACAGATCATATTTCCTCCCAGAGTTACACCGAATCGAGGCAGGAGAATTCACTATCACCATGACGGGAGATCAGCCATGTCCCATTAACCTCTTAGCTACATAGGAAATTTATGCTGAGGGCAATATGGCGACTATCATTGAAACTATACCTATTAACATCTCCCGAAACCCTAGCTTCATGGAGAATGTCTTCGTCGGAGCGGATTGCTCCCCCGAAGAGATTCATATTTACATGGATATTTTCAAAGAATTCCGTGATGTTTTTGCCTGGTCTTACGAAGCGATACCTGACATCGACCCACAAAGTGTCGATCACGGGCTACCTTTGTTGTTTTTCAAGCTCGCTTTGAGATCCAAAAGAAACATCCGGCGAGACTGTATTTATGCTTTTCGATCTTGTCCAGATTAACTGAGAAAAGTAACCATTATGGAGTCTTCTTTAAGCGCTTTTCAGACTCCTTAAAGATGAAAAGATTGTCAAGTGACCTTGTTTCTTCACACTCGTTAAACTGGTCCAGAAGAACGTCCCTTAAATGGGTCTTCTTTTAAGCCCTTTTTAGACCCTTTAAACATGAAAAGATTGCCGAGCGATCTTGTGGCCTTTCACGCTCGTTAAACTAAAATTTGAAGTCACATCTGTCCGACGGTAGTTTACCCCTTTTTCGGTCCGGATGGTCAACTGTATGAACAAAGGAA
Source organism: Picea engelmannii (assembly GCA_009831015.1). Classification (NCBI taxonomy): domain Eukaryota; kingdom Viridiplantae; phylum Streptophyta; class Pinopsida; order Pinales; family Pinaceae; genus Picea; species Picea engelmannii. Next base: position 22,624 of record ML802141.1, on the reverse strand, counting down.
TACTCTATTGAACTCCTATTCTTTAGAAGAGTATCCTCAGGTATAATTTTATTCCTTTTTCGGGCCTGAGGGACTAAATTTACGAAAAAGAAACCCCCCGGAGTCCATAGTTAAGCTCTTTTCAGACTCCCTAAAATTGAAAATATTGTCGAGTGACCTTATTCTTTCACACTCGTTAAACGGTCCAGAAGAACATTCCTGACGGAGTCCATAGTTAATCTTTTTTCAGACTCCTTAAAATTGAAAAAAAAGCCGAGTGATCTTGTCCTTGTCACACTCGTTAAAATGGTTTTGAATTGACGTCTAGTCGGTGCTAGTTTACCCCTTTTTCGAACCGACTAGACTATTGACGAAAAAGGTACCCCAATGGAGTTTCCTTTTATGCTTTTTCATACTCTCTAAACATGAAAAATCACCGAGCTTCCCTTCTCTGGGCTCGTTAAACTTACATCGAAGGACGTTACCATTGTGTGTTCTATCAACCGCACTTGCATCCTTTACCCATCAACTTAGTAACAGTTTGCTTTTGCGTCTTA
>ML802141.1:5262-21967 GCA_009831015.1 Picea engelmannii | reverse complement strand
CCACTGTAACGTAATATTCCTTTATTCTTTTTCAAAATATTCAAAAAGAACAAAAAAATCAAATATACCCCAAAAAGAGGATGGGAAAAGTATTTTCTTTATTGGCAGCATTATGAGTCACCCTTGGATAAAGAACATCTGTCCATTTGATTCATCAAACTTTGGGATGTAGTACGACTTTAGGAAGCTTTGCTCGCTATATTGAGTTGTGTCCTCCACCGTTTGGTTACTCTTCCAAACATATGGAGAGTTTGCGTTGCCTCTTGCTTCGTAAACTTATGATTAATAGATATGTTGCCTGAGTCTTATCACTTGTCGTGCTATTTTCCAAGGGAAGTTTGTTACTTAGCCTGAGTCGGCCACTCTGCAATATGTCTCTTGTCTGCATACCCAGCCATCATGAACTTCCAATCAAGTCTTTGTTCGAAAACAATGAAGCCTTCAGTCCGATCATCAAGATTATCAAGTCCATAACCGACGAGTCGTCGAAGACCTCTGGGTAGTGCAGTCGTACACTCATATTACACTCCTACCCAAGTTTCGAAGATTTTGAAGTCGTTGCTCAAGCTCTGAAGTACATCCATCAGGCCAAATCAGCTTCTGAGAGATGGATACTTTCTATGTATATCTTTCTGATTTCGAGATGTAGCTTCGCTGTGTATTGTTCACGGCTACTCTTTATAGTTATTTGACATGGATCTACAGTGTATTTGATTGGTATCCATGGTTCAGATTTATCCCGAGCATGGGTATGCCCGCCTCGGTGTGACATTTGATATTTTTTGCAGATGGCACCTCCTGATTCTTGATTCCTGGGCTCACTCATTCAGCATATCAGTACAGATTGGTAAAGAATTGGTAATGTATTTCAGCCATCAGATGCTCTTCTGACCTCACACATTAGGGGGCATCTGTTATAACTCTAAAATGTACCACACAGGCTTACCTGGCATCAGGCCAACTCATGTCTCTTCCTTGCCAAAGCCATGTTGAATAAAACCTTGAAAACCCACTTAAAATAAGTAACCCGTGTCCTAACCTAACACTGGGAGTGTTGGAATGCTTTCTACCCTTCTATTGCACACGTTGGAACGCAGACTAGCCCACTACAGCCCACATTTACCTAACAAAGCAAAAAATCAGGAAAGTTTCCGCCGGGACGAAAAGATTTGGGTCAGTTAACTGGAACTCCTAGCCATGCATGGCTGAGAGTTCATCTAAAACCCTAGCTCCTTCTAGCCTATAAAAGAAGGGGTAGGGGTACTATTCAAAGGAGTTAAATCATAGCAAAGAAACTCTGCCCAATTGCCGAATCCATTTTTTCCCAACCCTTTAGCCTTTCCTCAAGCTTTAGGAGAATTCAAGCAAAGCAGTTGGAGCAAAAAGAAGAGAAGGAGCCCAGGATCAGGATCGAGGAACGGTGGTCGGTCTCTATAATCATTGTAAGTTGGTTCATATTGAGATTAATAAAAAAAATATACTTTTCCCGTCCCAATTACATGAGTCTTATATGTTTTATGTGATTTGTGTTTAATCTCTAACCCTCTAGTAGAACAATAGCATGCATGCATAGTTTTGTCTTGATTGCAGGATCATTTTTTGGAAGGAGCAGTAGAAGCAAGGAGACAAAGCTCAATGGAGGATCTACACCAACCGTCGATAAAAAAAACATTAGTTGGTTCTTCCCTTGTTTGCCTGTGAAAAAGGGTTTTAGGTTGGGGTAGAAGGTTAAAAGTAGTTTATGAAGGGTCATGATCTACATACAAGTTTAAAGCCCTAACTTGTTAGTCTGTAGGGTAGAATACCCCACAACACCTATCCTAACATATCGTAACATATCCTAGCCTACTCTTCCAAGACTAGCCTAGCCTAGCCTATCTTAGCCTATCCTAGCCCATCCTAGCCTTTCCTAACCTATCCAAGCCTATCTTAACCTATCCTATCCTATCATAATCTATCCTAACCTATCCTAGCCTAGTCTGCCTAGACTTGCCTAGCCTATCCTAATGTATCCTAACCTATACTAGCCTATCCTAACCTATCCTAGCCTAACTTATCCTAACCTATCCTAGCCTAGCCTATCCTAACATCTCCTAGCATATCGTAACCTATCCTAACCTGTCCTAGCCTATTCTACCTTGACTATCCTAACCTATCCTAGCCTATCCTAACCTATCCTAACCTATCCTAGCCCACTCTACCTAGCCTAGCCTAGCCTAGCTTAGCCTATCCTAGCCTATACTAACTTACCCTAGCGTATCCTAACCTATCCTAACCTATCCTAGCCTACTCTACCTAGACTAGTGTAACCTATCCTAGCCTATCCTATCCTATCCTATCCTAACCTATCCTAGCTTATCCTAACTTATCCTAACATATCCTAACCTAGTCTACCTAGACTAGCCTAGTCTATCCCAACCTAGCCTAGCCTACTCTACCTAGAATATCCTAGCCTATCTTATCATAACCTAGCCTAGCCTATCCTAGCCTGTCCTAGCCTATTCTAACCTATCCTAACATATCCTAGCCTACTTTACCTAGACTAGCCTAGCCTATCCTAACCTATCCTAGCCTACTTTACCTAGACTAGCCTTGCATATCCTAGCCTATCCCAGCCTATCTGAGCCTAGCCTACTCTATTGTAGCCCACTCTACCTAGCCTAGCCTAGCCTGACCTACTCTATCCTATCCTACTCTACCTAGACTAGCCTACTCTACATAACGTAGCCTAGCCTGGCCTGCTCTACCTAGCCTAACATAGCCCAACCTACTCTATCCTAGCCTAATCTAACAAGACTAACCTAGCCTATCCTAACCTATCCTAAATTATCCTAGCCTATCCTAACCTATCCTAGCCTACTCTACCTAACCTAGACTACCCTAGCCTACCCTAGCCTATCCTAGCCTAGTCTACCTAGACTAGCCTAGCCTATCCTAACCTATCCTATCCTATCATAGCCTACTCTAACTAGAGTAGCCTATCCTATCCTAACCTATCCAAACCTATCCTAGCCTATCCTAGCCTATCATGACCTATCCTAGCCTACTCTACCTAGCTTAGCCTAGCCTAGCCTATTCTATCCTAGCCTATCCTAACCTATACTAGCCTACTTTACCTAGCCTATCCTAACATATCCTAGCCTATCCTAGCCTATCCAAACCTATCCTAGCCTACTCTACCTAGACTAGTCGAGCCTATCCTAACCTATCCTAACCTATCCTAGCCTACTCTACCTAGACTAGACTAGCCTATCCTAACCTATCCTAACCTATCCCATCGTATACTAACCTATCCTAGCCTAGCATATCCTAACCTATCCTAGACTATCCTAACCTATCCTAGCCTACTCAACCTAGACTAGCCTAGACTATCCTAGCCTATCCTAACCTAACCTAGCCTACTCTACCTAGACTAGCCTAGCCTATCCTAACCTATCCTAGACTATCCTAGCCTAGCCTAGCCTATCCTAACCTATCCTAGCCTATCCTAACCTAGCCAAGCCTATCCTAAACCATCCCAGCCTATCCTAACATATCCTAACCTATCCTAGCCTGCTCTACCTAGACTAGCCTAGCCTAACCTATCCTAGCCTATCCTAATTAATCCTAGCTTATCCTAACCTATCCTAGTCTGGCCCATCCTAACCTATCCTAGCCTATCCTAACCTATCCTAGCCTATCTTAACCTATCCTAATCTATGCTAGCCTACTCTACCTAGACTAGCCTAGCCTATCATAACCTATCCTTCCTAGCATATCCTAGCCTATCCTAACCTATCCTAGCCTATCCTAACCTATTCTAGCATATCCTAACCTATTCTACCCTATTCTACCTAGACTAGACTAGCCCAGCCTAGCCTATAGTAGCCTATCCTAACCTATCTTATCCTAGCCTATCCTCGCTTATCCTAACCTATCCTAGCCTATCCTAACCTAACCTAGCCTACTCTACCTAGAGTAGCATAGCCTTGCCTAACCTAGCCTAGCCTATCCTAACCTATCCTAGATTATCCTATCCAATCCCAACCAACTCTACCTAGACTAGCCTAGACTATCCTAACCTATCCTAGCCTATCCTAACCTATCTTAGCCTACTCTACCTAGAGTAGCCTAGCCTATCCTAACCTATCCTAGCCTATCCTATCCTAACCTATCCTAGCCTATCCTGACGTATACTAGCCTACTCTAACTAGACTAGCCTAGCCTATCCTAACCTTTCCTAACCTATCCTAGCCTATCCTAACCTATCCTAGCCTAGCCTATCCTAAACTATTCTAGCCTATCCTAACCTATCCTATCCTACTCTACCTAGACTAGCCTAGCCTATCCTAACCGATCCTAACTTATCCTAGCCTATCCTAACCTATCCTAACCTATCCTTGCTTACTCTACCTAGACTAGCCTAACATATCCTAACCTATCCTAACCTATCCTAGCCTATCCTAACCTATCCTAGCCTAATCTACTTAGACTAGACTAGCCAAGACTAGCCTATCCTGGCCTATCCTAGCCTATCCTAACCTATCCTAGCCTACCCTAACGTACTATACCTAGACAAGCCTAACTTATCCCAACCTATCCTAACCTATCCTAGCCTAGCCTATCCAAACCTATCCTTTCCTATCCTAACCTATCATAACCTATTATAGCCTATCCTAACCGATCCTAGCCTATCCTATCCTATCGTAGCCTACTCTACCTAGACTAGCCTAGCCTAGCCTAGCCTATTCTAGCCTATCCTAATCGATCCTAACCTATCCTATCCTATCCTAGCCTACTCTAGCCTACTCTACCTAGCCTAGCCTAGCCTAGCCTAACCTATCCTGCCCTATCCTAACCTATCCTAGCCTATCCTAACCTATCCTAGCCTACTCTACCTAGACTAGCCTAGCCTAGTCTAGCCTATCCTTACCCATACTAGCCTATCCTAACCTATCCTAACTTATCCTAGCTCACTCTACCTAGACTAGCCTAGAATATCCTATTCTATCGTAACTTATCCTAGCCTAGCCTATCCTAACCTATCCTAGCCAAGTCTACCTAGACTAGCCTAGCCTTTCATAACCTATACTAACCTATCCTAGCCTAATCTACCTAGACTAGCCTAGTCTAGCCTAGCCTATCCTAGCCTATTCTAACCTATCCTAACCTATCCTAGCCTATCCTAACCTATCCTAGCCTACTCTACCTAGACTAGCCTAGCCTATCCTAATCTATAGTAACCTATCCTAGCCTAGCCTATCCTAACCTATCCTAGCCTACTCTACCTAGACTAGCCTAGCCTATCATAACCTATCATAACTTATCCTAGCCTATCCTAGCCTATCCTAACCTATCCTAGCCTACTCTAACTAGACTTGTGTAGCCTAGCCTAGCCTATCCTAGCCTATCCTAACCTATCCTAGCCTATCCTAACCTATCCTAGCATACTCTACCTAGAGTAGCCTAGCCCAGCCTAGCCTATCCTAGCCTATCCTAACCTATTCTAACCTATCCTAGCCTATCCTGACCTATCCTAGCCTACTCTACCTAAACTAGCCTAGCCTAGCCTAGCCTCTCCTGGCCTAACCTGACCTATCCTAACCTATCTTAGCCTATCCTAACCAATCCTAGCATATCTTAACCTACCCTAGCCTACTCTACCTAGACTATCCTAGCCTATTCTAACCTATCCTAACGTATCCTATCCTATCCTAACCTAACCTAGCCTAGCCTATCCCAACATATCCTAACCTATCCTAACCTACTCTACCTTGACTAGCCTAGCCTTGCCTAGCATATCTTAGCCTCTACTAACATATCCTAACTTATCCTAACCTCTCCTAACCTATCCTAGCCTATCCTAGCCTACTCTACCTAGACTAGCCTAGAATATCCTAGACTATCCTAACCTATCCTAACCTATCCTAGCCTAGCCTAACCTTTCCTAACCTATCCTAGCCTACTATACATAGACTAGCCTAGCCTATCCTAACTTATCCTAACCTATCCTACCGTATCCTAACCTATCGTAGCCTACTCTACCAAGACTAGCCTAGCCTAGCCTAACCTATCCTAGCCTATCCTAACCTATCCTAACCTATCCTATCCTGCTCTACCTAGACTAGCCTAGCCTAGCCTAGCCTATCCTTGCCTATCCTAACCTATCCTATCCTATCCTACTCTACCTAAACTAGCCTAACCTATCCCAGCCTATCCTAACCTATCCTATCCTACTCTACCTAGACTTGCCAAGCCTATCCTAATCTATCCAAAGCCTATCCTAACATATCCTGACCTATCCTAGCCTGCTCTACCTAGACTAGCCTAGCCTAGCCTAATCTAGCCTATCCTAATCTATCATAGCCTATCCTAACCTATCTTAGCCTAGCCCATGCTAACCTATCCTAGCCTATCCTAACCTATCCCAGCCTATCCTAACCTATCCTAATCTATCCTAGCCTACTCTACCTAGACTAGCCTAGCCTATCCTAACCTATCCTTCCTAGCATATCCTAGCCTATCCTGGTCTATCCTAACCTATCCTAGCCTATCCTAACCTATCCTAACCTATCCTAGAATATCCTAACCTATCCTGGCCTACTCTACATAGACTAGCCTTGCCTAGCCTAGTCTATACTAGCCTATCATAACCTATCTTATCCTAGCCTATCCTAGCCTATCCTCGCCTATCCTAACCTATACTAGCCTATCCTAACCTATCCTAGCTTACTCTACCTAGAGTAACATAGCCTTGCCTTGCCTAGCCTAGCCTAGCCTAGCCTATCCTAGCCTATCCTATCCAATCCGAACCAACTCTACCTAGACTAGCCTAGGCTATCCTAACCTATATTAGCCTATCCTAACCTATATTAGCCTATCCTAACCTATCCTAGCCTACTCTACCTAGAGTAGCCTAGCCTATCCTATTGTATCCTAGCCTATCCTAATCTATCCTAGAATATCCTATCCTAAACTATCCTAACCTATCCTAACCTATCATAACCTATCCTAGCGTACTCTAGCTAGACTAGCCTAGCCTATCCTAACCTATCCTAACCTATCCTAGCCTATCCTAACCTATCCTAGCCTAGTCTATCCTAACCTATCCTAGCCTATCCTACCCTATCCTAACCTATCCTAGCCTACTCTACCTAGACTAGCCTAGCCTACCCTAACCCATCATAACCTATCCTAGACTATCCTAACCTATCCTATCCTATCTTAACCTATCCTTGCTTACTCTACCTAAACTAGCCTAGCCTATCCTAACCTATCCTAACCTATCCTAGCCTATCCTAACCTATACTAGCCTATCCTAACCTATCCTAGACTACTCTACTTAGACTAGCCTAGCCAAGCCTAGCCTATCCTGGCCTATCCTAGCCTATCCTAACCTATCCTAGCCTACCCTAACCTACTATACCTAGACAAGCCTAACCTATCCTAAACTATCTTAGCCTATCCTAACCTATCCTAGCCTAGCCTAGGCTAACCTATCCTTGCCTATCCTAACATATCATAACCTATTATAGCCTATCCTAACCGATCCTAGCCTATCCTAACCTATCATAGCCTACTTTACCTAAACTATCCTAACCTAACCTATCCTAACCTATCCTAACCTATCCTATCCTATCCTACCCTAGCCTATCCTAGCGTATCCTAGCCTACTCTACCTAGCCTAGCCTAGCCTAACATAGCCTATCCTGGCCTATCCTAACCTATCCTAGCCTATTCTAACCTATCCTAGCCTACTCTACCTAGACTAGCCTAGCCTATCCTAGCCCATAGTAGCCTATCCTAACCTATCATATCCTATCCTAACCTATCCTAGCCTACTCTACCTAGACTAGCCCAGCCTATCCTAATCTATCGTAACTTATCCTAGCCTAGACTATCCTAACCTATCCTAGCCAAGTCTACCTAGACTAGCCTAGCCTGTAATAACCTATATTAACCTATCCTAGCCCAGTCTACCTAGATTAGCCTAGCCTAGCCTAGACTATCCTAGCCTATTCTAGCCTATCCTAGCTGATTCTAGCCTAGCCTATCCTAGCCTATCCTAGCCTATCCTAACCTATCCTAACATACTCTACCTAGAGTAGCCTAGCCTAGCCTAGCCTAGCCTGGCCTAGCCTATCCTAGCCTATCCTAACCTATCCTAGCCTATCCTAACCTATCCTAGCCTACTCTACCTAAATTAGTCTAGCCTAGCCTAGCCTATCCTGGCCTAACCTGACCTATCCTAACCTATCTTAGCCTATCCTAATCAATCCTAGCATATCCTAACCTATCCTAGCCTACTCTACCTAGACTAGCCTAGCCTATTCTAATCTATCCTAATGTATTCTAGCCTATCCTAACCTAACCAAGCCTAGCCTATCCTAACCTATCCTAGCCTATCCTAACCTATCCTAGCCTACTCTACCTAGACTAGCTTAGCCTATCCTAGCGTATCCTAACATATCCTAACTTATCCTAACCTACTCTACCTTGACTAGCCTAGCCTAGCCTAACCTATCTTAACCTATACTAACATATCCTAACATATCCTAACTTATCCTAACTTGTCCTAGCCTATCCTAACCTATCCTAGCATACTCTACCTAGACTAGCCTAGCCTATCCTAACCTTTCCTAACCTATCCTAGCCTATCATAACCTATTCCAGCCTAGCCTAACCTATCTTAACCTATCCTAGCCTACTCTACATAGACTAGCCTAGCCTATCCTAACCTATCCTAACCTATCCTACCGTATCCTAACCTATCGTAGCCTACTCTACCAAGACTACCCTAGCCTAGCCTAGCCTATCCTAGCCTATCCTAACCTATCCTAACCTATACTAACCTATACCTAACCTATCCTAACCTATCCTTGCCTATCCTAACCTATCCTATCCTACTCTACCTAAACTAGCCTAGCCTATCCTAGCCTATGCTAACCTATCCTAGCCTATCCTAACCTATCCTAGCCTACTCTAACTAGCCTATCCTAACCTATCCTAACCTATCCCACCCTATCCTAGCCTAGCCTACCCTAACCTATCCTAGCCTATCCTAACCGATCATAACCTATCCTAGCCTACTCTTCCTAGACTAGCCTAGCCTATCTTAGCCTATACTAGCCCATCCTAACCTATCCTAAATGATCCAAGCCTATCCTAACCCATCCTAGCCTATCCTAACCTATCTTAACCTATCCTCGCCTACTCTACCTAGACTATCCTAACCTAGCCTAGCCTATCCTAGCTTATCCTAACCTATCCTAGCCTATTCTAACCTATCCTAGCCTACTCTACCTAGCTAGCCTAGCCTATACTAACCTATCCAAGCTTATCCTAGCCTATGCTAGCCTACTCTACCTAGACTAACCTATCCTAACCTATCCTAGCCTACTCTACCTAAACTTGCCTAGCCTATTCTAACCTATCCTAACCTATACTAGCCTATCCTAACCTATCCTAGCCTAGCCTATCCTAACCTATCCTAGCCTAGCCTATCCTAACCTATCCTAGTCTATTGTAACCTATCCTAACCTGTCCTAGCCTACTCTACCTAAACTATCCTAACCTATCCTACCCTATCCTAACCTATCCTAACCTATCCTAGCCTACTCTACCTAGACTACCCTAGCCTAGCCTAGCCTATCCTAGCCTATCCTAACCTATCCTAACCTATCCTAACCTATCCTAGCCTTCTCTACCTAGACTAGCCCAGCCTAGCCTATCCTATTTTAACCTATCCTTGCCTATCCTAACCTATCCTAGCCTAATCTACCTAGACTAGCCTAGCCCAGCCTAGCCTATCCTAGCCTATCCTAACCTATTCTAGCCTATCCTAACCTATCCTAGCCTATCCTAGCCTACTATACCTAGACTAGCCTAGCCTATCCTAAAATATTCTACACTATCCCAGCCTATCCTTACCTATCCTAGTCTAACCTATCTTAACCTATCCTAGCCTATCCTAACCTATCCTAGCCTATCCTAACCTATTATAACCTATTCTAGCCAACTCTACCTAAACTAGCCTAGCCTATACGAGCGTATCCTAGCTTATCCTAACCTATCCTAGCCTACTCTAACTATAAAAGCCTAGCCTAACCTAGCCTATCCTAGCCCATCCTAGCCTATCCTAACCTATCCTAGCATATCCTGGCCTATCCTAGCCTATCCTGAGCTAACCTAGCCTAGCCTAGCCTATCACATCCTATTCTAGCCTTGCCTAACCTAACCTATCTTAGCCTACACTAACCTATCCTAGCCTAACCTAACCTATTCTAGCCTATCCTAACCTAGCCTAGCCTAGCCTAGCCTATCCTAGGCTTGCCTAGCCTAGCCTAGCCTACTCTACGTAGCCTAGCCTATCCTATCCTATCCTAACCTAGCCTAAATTATCCTTGCCTATCCTAACCTATCCTAACCTATCCTAGCCAACTCTACCAAAACGAGCCTAGCCAAGCCTAGGCTATCCTAGGCTATCCTAGCCTATCCAAGCTTATCCTAACCTATCCTAACATATCCTAGCCTACTCTACCTAGACTAGCCTAGCCTATCCTAACCTATCCTAGTCTACTCTACCTAGACTAGCTTAGCCTAATCTAGCCTATCCTAGTCTATCCGAGCCTAGCTTAGCCTAGCCTAGATTAACCTATCCTAGCTTAGCCTAACCTATCCTAGCCTATCATAGACTATTCTAGCCTAGCCTAGCCTAGCCTACTCTATCGTAGCCCACTCTACCTAGCATAGCATATCCTAGCCTACTCTATCCTACCCTACTCTACCTATAATGGCATACTCTACCTAGCATAGCCTAGCCTAGCCTACTCTACCTAGCCTAACCTAGCCTAGCCTACTCTATCCTAGCCTTCTCTACCAAGACTAACCTATTCTATCCTAACCTATCCTAACCTATCGCAACCTATCCTAGCCTATCACAACCTATCCTAGCCTACTCTACCTAGCCTAACTTATCCTAGCCTAGTCTACCTAGACTAGCCTAGCCTATCCTAACCTATCCTAGCCTATCCTAGACTACTTTACCTAGACTAGCCTATCCTATGCTAACCTATCCTAGCCTATCCTAACCTATCCTAGCTTATCCTAGCCTATCCTAACCTACCCTAGCCTATCCTAGGCTATCCTAATCTATCATAGCCTACTCTACCTAGACTAGCCTAGCATAACCTACCCTATCCTAACCTATTCTAGCCTACTCTACCTAGACTAGTCGAGCCTATCGTAACCTATCCTAACCTATCCTAGCCTATCCTAACCTATCCTAACCTAACCTAGCCTACCGTACCTAGACTAGACTAGCCTATCCTAACCTATCCTAACCTATCCCAGCCTATCCTAACCTATCTTAGCCTAGCCTATCCTATCCTAACCTATCCTAACCTAACTTAGCCTACTCTACCTAGACTAGCCTAGCCTATCCTAACCTATCCTAGCCTATCCTAGCGTATACTAGCCTAGCTTATGCTAACCTATCCTAGCCTATCCAAACCTATCCTAACCTATCCTAGCCTACTCTACCTAGACTTGCCATGCCTATACTAACCTATCCTAGCCTATCCTAAGCTATCCTAGCCTACTCTACCTAGACTAGCCTAGTCTATCCTATCCTAGCCTATCCTAATCTATCCTAGACTATCCTAACTTATCCTAGCCTAGCCTATACTAAACTATCCTAGCCTATCCTAAACTATCCTAAGCTAACATAGCCTACTCTACCTAGACTAGCCTAGCCTATCCAAACCTATCCTTCCTAGCATATCCTAGCCTATCCTAGTTTTTCCTAACCTAACCTAGCCTATCACAACCTATCCTAAACTATCCTAGCATATCCTTACCTATCCTAGCCTATCATAACCTACCATAATCTATCCTAGCCTACTCTACCTAGACTAGCCTAGCCTATAATATACTAGCCTATACTAATCTATCCTAGACTATCCTACCCTATCCTACCCTAGCCTATCATAACTTATACTAGCCTATCATAAACTATCCTAATCTAACATAGCCTACTCCACCTAGACTAGCCTAGCCTATCCTAACATATCCTTCCTAGCATATCCTAGCCTATCCTAGTCTATCCTAACCTATCCTAACCTATCCTAATCTAGCCTAGCCTAGCCTATCCTAACTTATCCTAACCTATCCTAGCCTACTCTACCTAGACTAGCCTAGCCTATCCTTACCTATCCTAACCTATCCTAACCTATCCTAACCTATCATAGCCAACTCTACCTAGCCTATCTCGGCCAATCCTAACCTATCCTAACCTATCCTAGTCTATCCTAACCTTTCCTAACCTATCCTAGCCTACTCTACCTAGACTAGCCTAGCCTAGCCTAGCCTATCCTCGCCTATCCTAACCTATCCTAGCCTATCCTAACCTATCCTAGCGTACTCTACCTAGACTAGCCTTGCCTAGCCTAGCCTATGCTGGGCTATCCTAGCCTATCCTAACCTACTCTAACTAGACAAGACTAACCTATCCCAACCTATCCTAGCCTATCCTAACCTATCCTAGCCAAGCCTATCCTAACCTATGCTTGCCTATCGTAACCTATCCTAACCTATCCTAGCCTACTCTACCTAGACTAGCCTAGCTTATCCTAACCTATCATAAACTATCCTAGCCTATCTTAACCGATCCTTGCTTATCCTAACCTATCCTAGCCCACTCTACCTAGACTAGCCTAGCCTAGCCTAGCCTATCCTAGCCTATCCTAATCTATCCTATCCTATCCTAACCTATCCTAGCGTACTCTACGTAGCCTAGCCTAGCCTAGCCTAGCCTATTCTATTCTATCCTATTCTAACCTATCCTAGCCTACTCTACCTAGACTAGCCTAAACTAGCCTAGACTATCCTAGCCTATCCTAGCCTATCCTAACCTATTCTAGGCTATCCTAACCTATCTTAGCCTATCCTAAAATATCCTATTTTATCCTAGCCTACTCTACCTAGCCTAACCTAGACTAGCCTACTCTACCTAGCCTAGCCTAGACTAGCCTACTCTACCTAGATTAGCCTACTCTACCTAGCCTAGCCTAGCCTAGCCTACTCTACGTAGCCTTACCTAACCTAGCCTACTCTACGTAGCCTTACCTAACCTAGCCTACTCTACCTAGGCTAGCCTAGCCTATCTTATCCCATCCTAGCGTATCCTAACCTATCCTAGCCTATACTGTCCTATCCTAGCCTATCCTTACCTATCCTAGCCTAGCCTAGCCTATCCTAGCGTGTTCTAGCCTAGCCTAACCTAACCTATCCTAGCCTATCCTAACCTATCCTACCCTATCCTTACCTAGCCTCGCCTAGCCTAGCCTATCCTAGCCTAGACTATCCTAGCCTACTCTACCTAGCCTAGCTTAGCCTATCCTATCAAAACCTAGCCTATCCTATCAAGACCTAGCCTAGCCTATCCTAGCCTATCCTAACCTATAGTAACCTATCCTAGCCTACTCTATCTAAACTAGCCTAGCCTAGCCTATCCTAGCCTATCCTAGCCTATCCTAGCCTATCCTAACCTATCCTAGCTTATCCTAACCTATCCAAACATATCCTAGCCTACCTTACCTAGACTAGCCTAGCCTATCCTAACCTATCCTAGCCTACTCTACAAAGACTAGCCTAGCCTATCCCAGCCTATCCAAGTCTAGCCTAGCCCAAACTAACCTAACCTAGCATAGCATAGCCTAACCTATCCTAGCCTATCATATACTATCCTAGCCTTCTCTATCGTAGCCCACTCTACCTAGCCTAGCCTACTCTATCCTAGCCTACTCTACCTAGACTAGCGTATCTAACTAAACTAGCATATCATAACCTATCCTTACCTATCCTAACCTATAATAGCCTACTCTACCTAGACTAGGCTAGCCTAGACTAGCCTATCCTAGCCTATCCTAACCTATCCTAGCCTACTCTAGCTAAACTAGCCTAGCCTAGCCTAGCTTATCCTAGCCTATCCTAGCCTATCCTAGCCTACTCTACCTAGACTAGCCTAGCCTAGCCTAGTTTATCCTAGCCTATCCTAACATATCATAACTTATCCTAACTTATCCTAACCTATCCTAGCCTAGCCTACCTAGACTAGCCTAGCCTATCCTAACCTATACCAACCTATCCTAACCTATCTTAGACTAGCCTAATCATCCTAACCTATCCTAGCCTACTCTACCTAGACTAGCCTGGCCTATCCTAACCTACCCTAACCTATCCTAGCCTATCCTAACCTATCCTAGCCTACTCTGCTAAGACTACCCTAGCCTAGCCTAGCCTATATTAGCCTATCCTAACCTATTCTAACCTATACTTACCTATCCTAACCTATCCCAACCTATCCTAGCCTAATCTACCTAAACTAGCCTAACCTATCCTAACCTATCCTAACCTATACTAACCTATACTAGCCTACTCTACCTAAACTAACCTAGCCTATCCTAGCCTATGCTAACCTATCCTAGCCTATCCTAACATATCCTAGCCTATTGTAACTAGCCTATCCTAGCCTATCCTAACCTTTCCTAACCTATTCAAGCCTATCCTAACCTATCCTAGCCTATCCTAACCTATCCTAACCTATCCTAGCCTAGCCTAGCCTAACTAGACTAATCTAACCTATCCTAGCCCATCCTAGCATAGCCTATCCTAGCCTACTATACCTAGACTAGCCTAGCCTATCCTAGCCTATCCTAACCTATCCTAGCCTATCATAACCTATCTTAGCCTATAGAAACCTATCCTAACCTATCCTAGCCTACTCTACCTAGCCTAGCCTAGCCTAGCGTACTCTATCCTAGCCTACTCTACCTAGACTAGCCTACTCTACCTAGCCTAGTCTAGTGTAGCCTACTCTACCTACCCTTATGTAACCTAGCCTACTCTATCCTAGCCCATTCTACCTAGACTAGCCTAGCCTATCCTAGCCTAGCCTATCATATCCTAGCCTAGCCTATCCTAGCCTGTACTGACCTATCCTAGACTAACCTAGCCTATCCTAGCCTATTCTAGCATAGCCTAACCTTACCTATCCTGGCCTATCCTAACCTATCCTAGCTTATCTTGACCTATCCTAGCCTAACCTATCCTAGCCTAGCCTACTCTACCTAGCCTAGCCTAGCCTATCCTATCCAAACCTAGCCTAGCCTATCCTAGCCTATCCTAACCTATCCTAACCTATCCTAGACTACTCTACCTACACTAGCCTAGCCTATCCTAGCCTATCCTATCCTAGCCTAGCCTAGCCTAGCCTATCCTAGCCTATCCTAAGCTATCCTAGCTTATCCTAACCAATCCTAACATATCTTAGCCTACTCTACCTAGACTAGCCTAGCCCATCCTAACCTATCCTAGCCTACTCTACCAAGACTAGCCTAGCCTATCCTCGCCTATCCCAACCTATCCCAGCCTAGCCTAGCCTATTCTAGCCTAACCTATCCTAGCCTATCATATACTATCCTAGCCTAGACTACTCTATCGTAGCTGACTCTACCTAGCCTAGGCTACTCTATCCTAGCCTACACTACCTAGACTAGCCTACTCTACCTAGCATAACCTAGCCTAGCCTACTCTACCTAGCCTAACCTAGCCTAGCCTACTCTACCTAGCCTAACCTAGCCTAGCCTACTCTATCCTAGCCTACTCTACCAAGACTAACCTAGCCTATCCTAACCTATCCTAGCCTCTATTAACCTATCCTAACCTATCCTAGCCTATCCTAACCTATCCTAACCTATCATAGCCTCGTCTACCTAGCCTATCCTAGCCTATTCTAACCTACTCTACCTAGACTAGGAGAGCCTATACTAACCTATCTTAGTCTACTCTACCTACACTAGCCTATCCTAGCCTAACCTATCGTAGCCTATCCTATCCTATCCTAACCTATCCTAGCCTATCCTAGCCTATTCTAGCCTAGCCTATCCTAGCCTATCCTATCCTAGCCTAGCCTAGACTTTCCTGGCCTAGCCTATCCTAACCTATCCTAGCCTAGCCTATCCTAGCCTATCCTAGCCTATCCTAACCTACTGTACCTAGCCTAGCCTAGCCCAGCCTATTCTATCCTAGCCTACTCTACCTAGACTAGCCTACTCTACCTAGCCTAACCTATCCTATCCTATCCTAGCCTCGCCTAGCCTATCCTAACCTATCCTATCGTATCCTAGCCTACACTAGCCTATCCTCGCCTATCCTAACCTATCCTAGCCTATAGTAACCTATACTAGCATACTCTACCCAGAGTAGCCTAGCTTTGCCTAGCCTATCCTAACCTATCCTAGCCTATCCTATCCAATCCTAGCCAACTCTACCTAGACTAGCCTAGGCTATCCTAACCTATCCTAGCATATCCTAACCTATCCTAGCCTGCTCTACCTAGACTAGCATAGCCTATCCTAACCTATCCTAGCCTATCCTAACCTATCCTAGCCTATCCTATCGTAACATATCCTAGCCTATCCTAACCTATACTAGCCTACTCTACCTAGACTAGCCTAGCCTATCCTAACCTATCCTAACCTATCCTAATCTATCCTAGCCTATCCTAGCCTATCCTAGACTACCTTAACCTATCCTAACCTATCCTAGCCTACTCTACCTAGACTAGCCTAGATTATCCTAACCTATCCTAACCTATCCTAGCCTATCCTAACATATCCTAACCTACTCTACCAAGACTACCCTAGCCTATCCTAGCCTATCTTAG
>ML802140.1:120832-139451 GCA_009831015.1 Picea engelmannii | reverse complement strand
TATGTGCCAACTCATCAACTACTTGTCTCAACCATGTACTCAACATGTACCTCAACCAAAAGCCCTCATCAATTTCATCATCCAAATCTGATTTGTAGCTCTGTAATAGACCTGGTGTATATGATCACATTCCTGCAAACCTTTCTCAACTTCAACAACAAGAGACTAGCATTTTCATCAAACTTTTCTTTACTCTCACATGTCTAGTTTTGGATTAGTCAACAACCTTAACTTGAAGTAATCATAACTTTGTACCTATAATGTATAAATGTCTGAAACTGATACACAATGTTCTTCAGTGTGTTTTATGAAATGCCTCTAGGTGTCACTATTTGGAATCTATTAGAAAATGAGTTATAGAAAAAATGACATACCTTGCTGAATTTTGACTTATTCTAGAGAGCGACCTTGTAGAGCGTTCCCCGCATGGAATATTTGTTGAATTGATCTGAAACTATTACACAACATACCAAAGACTATACCCTAACCAATACATTTTGTTTCACTAAATTTGGATCTGTTATGAAAACGTTATGACATTTTTACCCAAAACACCTGTTTTTGACTAGTTTCAAGACTAGCTACAAACCCTATTTTCCACGGAGTGTAACTCCAAAAATACAATGACCCACAAGCTGGATTTTTTACCACAGATACTTGGATATGTTTTGTCAATGGAATAACAATTTCACGTTTTGAAACATTATAGAAAAAAAGTTATAGAGAAAATGGTGAGATGACATGTAAATAACATACCTTAGAAAGCATCATCAAAACAATTTATTCTTCCTTGCATTTCGGCCTTCTTTTCTTCACCTTCCCTCAGAATTTAGGCTTATATATCCTTGGTTACCTCAGACACCTATAGATATTCAATATGCTAAAGTGTAATTAAAATGAGAGAGCCTTGTCTCTTATTTATACTCTCCAAGTAGCTTCCTTAAAAACATCTTCTAGGTCACTTGGCCCCACTTTCCTTATTTTAGGGTTAACCCACTTCTAATTTCTCCATTAAATTTATTATTGAAATAATTTATTTTGTATTCACTATGAATTATAATACATTCATCACTTCACTTTATTATTTACCTTTTAAAATTTCTTAAACCACTTTGACTACTTTGACCTTTTGGGGCTTCTAGATGACATATGAGGGTCCTCCAACTTCGTAAGACCATAACTCTCAAACCGTGAGGAGTTATGTGATGTTCCACATACCACCAAAAATGGAATGACATGTGATATCCATATAGAATAGTATTATCTGAAAATATATCATAACTCATACCGTTATCCATCAAACGAACTTGGGTCCATTACCCAAACCTGGGGTCTCCAACTTCTCATGGCCATAACTCTTTAACCGTGAGGAGTTATGTGACGTTCCACATACCACCGAAAATGGAATGACAAGAAATATCCATATAGGATAGTTTACCTGACAAATTCATTGTCCTTCATCTCATTATTCCACAATTAAGCATGAGTTCTCTTACTCCGCAAAGCATCTTCCCGTGAGGGCTTTCACCATAAGGGGACCACTTTGGAGTTTATCTATATTTACTTCTTATCAACCATGACAAGACAATAATGAGTCATCTTTACATCAAACAATTTTGGGTCCATTGCCCAAACCTTTGTGCTACGGGGTTTTCTTCAAGGGTTGACATCAATGACAACCAACCTTAATCAACAATCTCCCCCTTTGGCATTGATGGAAATACTCTGATACAATACTGAAATCATATCACTCATGCTCCCCCTGGAACCATGTCTCTGTCCTCTGCATCTGATAAATTTTCCTATGTCCTCTACATCTGATAAATCTGCTCCCCCTGGAACCATGCCTCTGTCCTCTGCATCTGATAAATCTCTCCACCTTTGTCATCATTGAAAAATGTATCTTTCCATCTGGGGCTGCTCCCCCTAGCTGAACTATCCTCTTATGGTGCTTCCTCGTGTACATCTAAGACATATAAGATAAGCATTAAAAAAACATTCATTTTGGAGTAGAAATAACTCCAAATCTTTGGTGAAGATATTCAAAGGCTTCTTGTGGAAGTGGTTTTGTAAAGATGTCTGTCACTTGCTCTTTTGTGCCCACATACTCAACTTTGATGTTCTTTTATGCAACCTGTTCCCGTAGAAAGTGATACTTGATTGGAATGTGCTTCGTCTTTAAGTGCATCACCTGGTTTTTTGAGATACCGATGAAACTTGTATTATCACAATATATTGGAATGGGCTCATCATACTCAACCTGTATATTTGTCAAAGTTTGTTTCATCCAAAGAACCTATGTACAATATGTTGTTGTTGCAATATACTCTGCCTCGACTATAGATAGAGATATTGATGATTGTTTCTTGCTTAGCCATGATACCAAACATTCACCTAAGTAGAATGTTGCTCCACTGATGCTTTGTCGGTCATCAATACAACCTGCCCAATCTGCATCTATGTAGGTAATAAGTAATATATATTTTCCTTTTGGATACCATAATCCAAACTCTTATGTTCCTTTGAGATATCTAAAAATCCTCTTTACTGCTAATACATGTGATTCCTTTGGTTCTACTTGAAAACGTGCCACCTGTCCAACTGCTTGCATTACATCTGGTCTGGATACTGTCACATATAGTATGCTACCAATCATTGACCTGTATTTCCTCTGATCTGTAGACTTCGAATCATCATCTTTGCTCAACTTACAACTGGTTTGCAAGGGAGTGATAATTGGTTTGCAATCTTCAATTCCGAACCTCTTTAGAATTTCTCTGATATACTTGGTTTGAGAAATGAAAATTCCTTGGTTGCATTGACGTATCTGAAGTCCCAGAAATAAAGATAGTTCTCCAAGTAACGACATTTCAAATTCATTCTGCATGTCTTTTGCAAGTTTCTGGTTTAACCTGTCATGATTACTACCAAAAATAATATCATCAACATAAACTTCAATTAATAAAATATTACCTTGAATTACCTTGATGTAGAGGTTGTTGTCTGCACTTCCTTTTCTGAACCCTGCCTACTGCAGATACTTATCCAGTCAACAGTATCATGCTCTAGGAGCCTTTTTTAGACCATGCAAAGCCTTCTTTAATTTACATACATAGTCTGTGTTCTTTGACAACTGAAATCCTTCTGGTTGTTCAATGTAGACTTCTTCTTCAAGTTTCCCATTAAGAAAAGTTGATTTTACGTCCATATGATATACTTTAACATTTTTGGAGCATGCATAAGCTAAAAGTAAACGGATTGTTTACATTCTGGCAACTGGGGAAAATATCTCTTCAAAGTCGTCTCCTTCAATCTGTGCATATCCTTTACATACCAATCTAGCTTTGTTTCTTGTAACCTGTCCATCTTCATTCTATTTATTCCTGAAAACCCATTTTGTGTCGATCACATTCTTATTCTTTGGTCTTGGAACCAATTCCAAAGTGTCATTTTTCTCTATTTGATCCAATTCTTCATCCATGGACTTATTCCAAAATTCATCCTTGTTGACTTCTTCAAAACAGTTTGGTTCAATTATAGATAAGAGTGCTAGGTGTGTTTGTTCTGGTGAACAGATTTTTCTTTTAGTCTCAACTCTTGCATCTTTGTTTCCAATAATCTGATCTGAATGATGATTCTTATGTACTTGTTTTCTAGGTGTCTTTGGAGATACTTTCCGAACTTGCTCTTCTGCTTCTGTCTGATTCTCTTCATCTTCATCTTCCTCTTCTACTTATTTTTCAACTTCTTATTCGAAAATTTGTTCCATTGATTTGTTTTCTTCCTCCTTTGATTCTGGTCTGCCTGTTTCATCAATTGTTACATTGATGTTTTCCACAACTTTGTTCAATCTTAGTTTGTAACACTTGTATGCTTTTCTTGTACTTGAGTAACCAACAAGTATTCATTTGTCCACACGAGAGTCAAACTTTCTCATTCTACCATCTTCTCTTTTGATGTAGCATTTGCTTTCAAAAACTCTGAAGTGTTTCACATTTGCTGGTCTTCCTTTCCATAGCTCGTAGGGAGTTTTATCAGTTTTGTTTTTGAGTATTACTCTGTTTTGAATGTGAACTTTTGTATGCACTGCCTATATCCAAAATATATCTATCAATTTGGAATCTATTAGCATTGTTCGAGCAATTTCTTATACTGTCATATTTTTTCTTTCAACAACTCCATTCTGTTGAGTTGTCCTAGCAACGGAGAATTGCATTTTTATTCCATGACTGCTACAGTAGTCCATAAATTCCTTTGAAGTGAACTCTCCTCCATTATCAGATCTCAAATATTTGATTCTTGAATCCATCTCATTTTCAACCATTTCCTTGTAGATCTTGAAGTTTTCAAAAGTTTACGACTTGTTCTTGAGAAAACAAACTGCAGTCATTGTTGTATAATCATCAACTAATAACATAAAGTATTTTTCACCTTTTAATCCTTTTGTTGTAGTTGGTCCAACTAGATCAGTGTGCACAATTTCCAGTGGTCTTGTTGTTGAATATTCTTTTGATTTGAACCTGGTCTTTGTTTGCTTTCCTTGTTGACAATGCTTGTATAAAGTGTTGGTTGGTTTCGTGATCTGGGGCATTTCTCTAACTGTTTCTCTTTTGTTGAATTTGACAAGGTTATCAAAATCCATGTGACCCATTCTTCTATGCCATAGCCAAATTTCATCTTCCTTTCATAGACAACACTTTTCATTTCCAATTTCACTTAACACATATATGTTGTTTGAAGTTCTTGCATCTATACCGACCAATTTCTCTGAACCTTCTTTTCTTATCTCACACTTTTCTGAATCGAAAGTAAGTTTATGACCTTGGTCACACATTTGACTCACACTTAGAAGATTATGTTTCATACCTTCTACCAGTAGAACATTTTGTGTTTTTTCATTCTTGTTCCCAATTCCGATTGTGTCTTCTCCAATGATTTTGGATGAATTATCATTTCCGAAGGAGACTGATCCATTTTTTTCTTTTCGTAATGTAAGAAATTTGTCTTTATCACCTGTTATGTGTTTTGAACATCCACTGTCAATATACCAATTGTGTTTCTTCTGCTTAGCTTGTAGAGGGACTGTGTATTCTTCATTGTTATACTAATCTTGCTTTCTTATCCATGTTGCTTTCTGAAGTTCTTTGAGTGTTTCTTCAATTATTTTATCTTCTTCGATTTGAACATTCAATTTTGTGATCATTTGTTCTAGTTCTCGAGTGTCATTTTTCTTGTCTAGTTCTGCTTGTAGTTTATTGTTTTTCTTCTTTTCTCTTCTAATAACTTCTATGACACACATTAATTCTTCTCGATAGTCAAATTCTGCCTCTTCAATCTCTTCTTTAACTTCTTCAAATTCTTCTTTGACTTCTTCATATTCTTCTTCAGAGTCTTTTTTGTCAGAGTCTTTTACTGCCATGAATAAAACTCTTCCTGTCTCATTGTCACTGACTTCATCTTCATTTGATGATGAGATGTCTTCTTTGGTGTATAAGATTTTCTTGAAAACTTTCTTTGTAGTTCTTTTTCCTTTATATGTGTGTTTTCCTTTTGAGAAACCTTCATCATTTCTATTTTTCTTATGAGGACATTTGTTAGCAAAATGACCAATACCATCACAATTAAAACAAATTAAAGGGATCTTACCTCTATACCTACCGTTGGTTCCCTTGTTCAGTCTTTTGTCGAAGTTGACCACTTCTTCATCATCTTCCGAGGCGTCATTGCTGCTGCTATATTCTTCTTGTTCCTTTTTCTTTTTCTTTGATCTTTTGGATGCCTTGAAGGCTACTTCTTTTACATATGGATTTTCCTGCTCAGTTCTCATTTCATATGATGTGAAGATTCCATGCAGTTCATCCATGATTATTGAGTCCAGATTCGATCTTTCTTCTAGTGCTGATATCTTAGGATTGAATCCCATAGGAATAGATCTTAGTATCTTTTGAACAATTACAGATTCTTCAATTTCTTCTCCCAATCTTATGATTGCATTCACTGTTTCATCGACTCGTAAGAAGTAGGTTGTGATATCTTCATCTTCCTTCATTTTTAGTTGTTCGAACTGACCTCTATAAGTTTGAAGCTTTGTTGCTTTGAATTTTGTATCTCCTTCATAAATATTTTGAAGCTTGTCCCAAATCTCTTTAGCGGATTTACAATGTGCAACTTTGGTGAATACCGTATCACCGAGACCATTCAAAAGTGCATTTGTGGCTTTGGAATTATTCTCACCGAGTTTTACTTCTTTGTCATTTGTTGGTGGAACTGCTGGTGCTGTGTCCATCTACTATTGGTTTCCAAACTTGAAATCCTTGTGTCTGTATATATGTCCTCATCCTTATGCTCCAAAAAACATACTTCTGTCCATCAAACTGCGACATTCCATTTTTATATGAGTTGGTACTCTTCATGATATACCTTTCATTGGTTAAACTGATTTCTGAAGGAACCTGCTCTGATACCAATTATTGGATTACTGAGAGGGGGGTTGAATCAGTAATAGAGAAATTTATTCCTTTTTAACCATATAATCCAAGTGTTGTATCAATGAAGCATTGTCATCCAATAACTGCAGAGTAAATAATCAATGAACAAATGAACATACACATACACAGTACACCAGTATTTTACGTGGAAACCCAAATCGGGAGAAACCACATAATGTTTTTTCTTATATGTCTTGAAGAATTACATTCATTGAAAGCACCAAATTCCTTTGTTTTTCAGCTGCAACTAGAAGGAGGATCCAACCCCCTAGTTTCTCAGGCTACAACCTGAGGGAAGCTCCAACTCCCCAATTCTCTGGCTACAACCCCCTACAACCGGAAGGTGGATACAACCACTTGTCCTTGCCCCATCCTGTCACCCTAAAGTAGAAGTAGAATGATGGAACCACTGTCAACCTGTCACTGTGAGATATATCGTTGTAAACCTATACCAATAAATCTGAACCATGCATCAACCTATACCATAAACAAGTGCATCAACCATGCACCAACCTGTACCAAATAACTAGTAATCAACTTGTACCATAAACAAGTGCATCAACCATGCAACAACCTGTACCAAATAACCTTTAATCAACCTATACCATAAACAAGTGCATCCAACCATGTACCAATCATGTGTCAACTAATCATCAACTATGAATCATCAATATGTACCAACATCATCAACTATACACCTCATGTATGTGCCAACTCATCAACTACTTGTCTCAACCATGTACTCAGCATGTACCTCAACCAAAAGCCCTCATTAATTTCATCATCCAAATCTGATTTGTAGCTCTATAATAGACTTGGTGTATATTATCACATTCCTACAAACCTTCCTTAACTTCAACAACAAGAGACTATCATTTTCATCAAACTTTTCTTTAGTCTCACATGCCTAGTTTTGGATTAGTCAACAACCCTAACTTGAAGTAATCATAACTTTGTACCTGTAATGTATAAAGATCTAAAAATGATACAAAATGTTATTCAGTGTGTTTTATGCAATGTCTCCAGGTGTTACTACTTAGAATCTCTCAGAAAATGAGTTATAGCAAAAATGACATACCTTGCTGAATTCTGGCTTATTTTAGAGAGTGACCTTGTAGAGCGTTCCACGCACGGAATATTTGTTGCATTGATTTGAACCTATTACACAACATACTAAAGACTGTATCCTAACCAACACATGCGGTTTCATTAAATTTGTATTTGTTATGAAGAAGTGATGACGTTTTTACTCGAAACACTTGTTTTTGACTGGTTTTAAGACTAGCCACAAACTCTATTTTCCACGGAGTGTAACTCAAAAAATACAATGACCCACAAGATGAATTTTTTACCACAGATACTTGGATATGTTTTCTCAATGGCGTAGAAATTTTATGGTCTGAATCATTATATAAAAAAAATTATAGTGAAAATGGTGAGATGACCTATAAATAACATACCTTAGAAAACATCATCAAAAGAATTTATCCTTCCTTGAATTTCGGCCTTCTTTTCTTCACCTTCCCTCATAATTTTGGCTTAGATATCCTTGGTTACCTCAGACACCTATATATATTCAATATTCTCAAGTGTAATTAAAATGAAAGAGCCTTGCCTCTTATTTATACTCTCCAAGTAGCTTCCTTAAAAACATTTTCTAGGTTACTTGGCCCCACTTTCCTTATTTTAGGGTTATCCCACTTCTAATTTCTCCATTAAATTTATTATTGAAATGATTTATTTATATTTTCTTTGAATTATAATACACTCATTACTTCACTTTATTATTTACCTTTTAAAATCTCTTAAACCACTTTGACTAATTTGACCTTTTGGGGCTTCTAGATGACATATGAGGGTCCTCCAACTTCGTAAGGCCATAACTCTCAAACCGTGAGGAGTTATGTGACGTTCCACATACCACCATAAATGGAATGACATGTACTATCCATATAGAATAGTATTATCTAAAAATATATCATAACTCATACCGTTATCCATCAAACAAACTTAGGTCCATTACCCAAACCTGGGGTCTCCAACTTCTCATGGCCATAACTCTCTAACCGTGAGGAGTTATGTGACGTTCCACATACCATCGAAAACGGAATGAAAAGAACTATCCATCTAGAATAGTTTACCTGACAAATTCATTGTCCTTCATCTCATTATTCGACAATTAAGCATGAGTTCTCTTACTCCGCAAAGCGTCTTCCCGTGAGGGCTTTCACGATAAGGGGGGGCACTTTGGAGTTCATCCATCTTTACTTCTTATCAACCATGAAAAAACAATAATGAGTCATCTTTACATCAAACAAAGTTGTGTCCATTACCCAAACCTTTGTGCTACGAGGCTTTCTTCAAGGGTTGACATCAGTGACAACCAACCTTAATAAAAAATATCCCCCTTTGGAATTGATGACAACACTCTGAAGCAATACTGAAATCATATCACTCATGCTCCCCCTAGAAAAATGCCTCTATCCTCTGTATCTGATAAATTTGTCTCTGTCCTCTGCATATGATAAATCTGCTCCCCCTGTAACCATGTCTCTGTTCTCTGCATCTGATAAATCTCACCCCCTTTGTCATCAATGACAAAGGTATCTTTCCATCCAGCGCTGCTCCCCCTGACTGAACTGTCCTCTTATGGTGTTTCCTCGTGTACATCTAAGACATATAAGATAATCATTCAAAAAACATTCATTTTGGGGTAGAAATAACTCCAAGTCTTTGGCGAAGATATTCAAAGGCTTCTCGTGGAAGTGGTTTTGTAAAAATGTATGCCACTTGTTCTTTTATGCCCACATACTCAACTCTGATGTTCTTTTCTGCAACCTGTTCCCGTAGAAAGTGATACTTGATTGGAATGTGCTTTGTCTTGGAGTGCATCACTGGGTTTTTTGAGATACTGATGACACTTGTATTATTACAATATATTGGAATGGGATCATCATACTCAACCTGTATATTTGTCAAAGTTTGTTTCATCCAAAGAACCTGTGTACAACATGTTGCTACTGCAATATACTCTGCCTCGGCTATAGATAGAGATACTAATGATTGTTTCTTTCTTAGTCATGATACCAAACACTCACTTAAGTAGAACGATGTTCCAATGGTGCTTCGTCGATCATCAATACAACCTGTCCAATCTGCATCTATGTAGGCAATAAGTGATAGATATTTTCCTTTTGGATACCATAATCCAACTTCTTCTGTTCCTTTGAGATATCTGAAAATCCTCTTTACTGCTAATACATGTGATTCCTTTGGTTCTTCTTGAAATCATGTTTTCTGTCCAACTTCTTGCATTACATCTGACATGGATGTTGTCACATATAGTAGGCTATCAATCATTGACCTGTATTACCTCTTATCTGTAGACTTTGAATCATCATCTTTGCTCAACTTACAACTGGTTTACATGGGAGTGATAATTGGTTTGCAATCTTCCATTCCAAACCTTTTTAGCATTTCTCTGATATACTTGGTTTGAGAAATATAAATTCCTTGGTTTCTTTGACGTATCCGAAGTCCCAAAAAGAAGGATAGTTCTCCAAGTAACGACATTTCAAATTCATTCTACATGTCTTTTGCAAATTTTCGGCTTAATCTGTCATCATCACTACCAAAAATAATATCATCAACATAAACTTTAATTAATAAAATATTACCTTAACTTACCTTGATGTAGAGGTTGTTGTCTGCACTTTTTTTTTCTAAACCCTACCTGCTACATATACTTATCCAGTATGGATTACCTGCATGCTCTAGGAGTCTGTTTTAGACCATACAAGGTATTCTTTAATTTACATACATAGTTTGTGTTCTCGGACAACTGAAATCATTATGATTGTTCAATGTAGACTTCTTCTTCAAGTTTCCCATTCAGAAAAGATGATTTTATGTCCATCTTATATACTTTAACATTTTTAGAGCATGCATAAGCTAAAAGTAAATAGATTGCTTCCATTCTGACAACTGGGGCAAATGTCTCTTCAAAGTCGATTCCTTCAATCTGTGCATATCCTTTATATACCAATCTAACTTTGTTCGTTGTAACATGTCCGTTTTCATTCAATTTATTCCTGAAAACTCATTTTGTGCCGATCACATTCTTATTCTTTGGTCTTGGAAACAATTCCCAAGTGTCATTTTTCTCTATTTGATCCAATTTTTCATCCATGGCCTTATTTCAAAATTCATCCTTGTTGGCTTCTTCAAAACAGTTTGGTTCAATTATAGATAAGAGTGCTAGGTGTGTTTGTTATGGTGAACGGTTTTTTCTTCTAGTCTTAACTCCTGCATCTTTGTTTCCAATAATATGATCTGAAGGATGATTCTTCTGTACTTGTTTGGTAGGTGTCTTTGGAGATACTTTCTGAACTTGCTCTTCTTCTTCTGTCAGATTCTCTTTATCTTCATCTTCCTCTTCTACTTCTTTTTCATCTTCTTCTTCGAAAAGTTGTTCCATTGGTTTGTTTTCTTCTTCCTTCGATTCTGGTCTGCCTGTTTCATCAATTGTTACGTTGATTTTTTCCACAACTTTGTTCAATCTGAGATTATAACACTTGTATGTTTTCCTTTCACTTGAGCAACCAACAAGTATTCACTTGTCCACACGAGAGTCAAAATTTCTCATTCTACCATCTTCTCTTTTGATGTAGCATTTGCTTCCAAAAACTCTGAAGTGTTTCACATTTGTTGGTCTTCCTTTCTATAGCTCGTAGGGAGTTTTATCAGTGTTGTTTATGAGTATTACTCTATTTTGAATGTGAACTGTTGTATGCACTGTCTGTGTCCAAAATATATATGTCAATTTGGAATTCATTAGCATTGTTTGAGCCATTTCTTGTACTGTCATGTTCTTTCTTTCAACAACTCCATTATGTTGAGGTGTCTTAACAATGAAGAATTGCCTTTTTATTCCATGACTGCTACAGTAGTCCATAAATTCCTTTGAAGTGAACTCTCCTCCATTATCAGATCTCAAATATTTGATTCTTGAATCCATCTCATTTTCAACCATTTGCTTGTAGATCTTGAAGTTTTCAAAAGCTTCTGACTTGTTCTTGAGAAAAAAAACTGCAGTCATTCTTGTATAATCATCAACTAATAACATAAAGTATTTTTCACCTTTTAAGCCCTTTGTTGTAGTTGGTCCAACTAGATCAGTGTGCACAATTTCCAATGGTCTTGTTGTTGAATATTCATTTGATTTGAACCTGGTCTTTGTTTGCTTTCCTTGTTGACAATGCTTGCATAAAGTGTTGGCTGGTTTCGTGATCTAGGGAATTTCTCTGACTGCTTCTCTTTTGTTGACATTGACAAGGTTATCAAAATGCATGTGACCCATTCTTCTATGCCATGGCCAAATTTCATCTTCCTTTCATAGACAACACTTTTCATTTCCAATTTCACTTAACACATATGTTGTTTAAATTTATTGCAGCTGTACCGACCTATTTCCTTGAACCTTCTTTCTTATCTCACACTTTTCTGAATCGAAAGTAAGTTTATGACCTTGGTCACACATTTGACTCACACTTAGAAGATTATGTTTCATATCTTCTACCAGTAGAACATTTTGTGCATTTTCATTCTTGTTCCCAATTCGACATGTGCCTTCTCTAATGATTTTGGATGAATTATCATTTCCGAAGGAGACTGGTCCATTTTTTTTTCTTTTCATAATGTAAGGAATTTGTCTTTATCACCTGTCATGTGTTTTGAACATCCACTGTCAACATACCAACCGTGTTTCTTCTGCTTAGCTTGTAGAGCGACTGTGTATTATTCATTGTTATACTGATTTTGCTTTCTTATCCATGTCGTTTTCTGAAGTTCTTTGAGTGCTTCTTCAATTATTTTATCTTCTTCTATTTGAACTTTCAATTTTGTAATCATTTGTTCTAGTTCTCGAGTGTCATTTTTCTTGTCTAGTTATGTTTGTAGTTTCTTGTTTTTCTTCTTTTCTCTTCTAATAATTTCTATGACACACATTAATTCTTCTCGATAGTAAACTTCTACCTCTTTAATTTCTTCTTCGACTTCTTCACATTCTTCTTCGGCTTCTTCATATTCTTCTTCAGAGTCTTCTTTGTCAAAGTCTTTTACTTCCATGAATAGAACTCTTCCTATCTCATTGTCACTGACTTCATCTTCATTGGTGTATAATTTTTTCTTGAAAAATTTCTTTGTGGTTCTTTTTCCTTTATATGTGTGTTTTCCTTTTGAGTAACCTTCATCATTTCTCTTTTTCTTATGAGGACATTTGTTATCAAAATGACCAATACCATCACAATTAAAATAAATTAAAGGAAGCTTACCTCTATACCTACCGCTGGTTCCCTTGTTTATTCTTTTGACAAAGTTGACCACTTCTTCATCATTTTCTGAGGCATCATTGTTGTTATTATATTCTTCTTGTTCCTTTTTCTTTTGTTTTGATCTTTTGGATGCTTTGAAGGCTGTTTCTTTTACATATGGATTTTCTTACTCAGTTCTCATTTCATATGCCGTGAAGATTCCATGCAGTTCGTCCATGATTATTGGGTCCAGATCTGATCTTTCTTCTAGTGCTGATATCTTAGGGTTGAATCTCATAGAAAGAGATCTTAGTATCTTTTGAACAAATACAGATTCTTCAATTTATTTTCCCAATCCTATGATTGCATTCACTATTTCATCGACTCGTAAGAAGTAGGTTGTGATATCTTAATCTTCCTTCATTTTTAGTTGTTCGAACTGACCTCTGTAAGTTTGAAGCTTTGCTTCTTTGAATTTTGTATCTCCTTCATAAATATTTTGAGGCTTGTCTCAAATCTCTTTAGCGGATTTACAATGTGCAACTTTGGTGAATACCGTATCACTGAGACCATTCAAAAGTGCATTTGTGGCTTTGGAATTATTCTCACCGAGTTTTACTGCTTTGTCATTTGTTGGTGGAACTGTTGGTGTTGTGTATCCATTAACAATTGATTTTCAAACTTGAAATCCCTGTGCCTGTATATATGTCCTCATCCTTATGCTCCAAAAAACATACTTTTGTCCATCAAACTGTGGTATTCCATTTTTATATGAGTTGGTACTCTCCATGATCTACCTTTCAATGGTTAAACTGATTTCTGAAGGAAATTGCTCTGATACCAATTGTTGGATTACTGAGAGAGGGGGTGAATCAGTAATAGAGAAATTTAATCTTTTTTAACCATATAATCCAAGTGTTATATCAATGAAACATTATCATCCAATAACTATAGAGTAAATAAACAATGAACAAATGAACATACACATATACAGTACACCAGTGTTTTACGTGGAAACCCAAATCGGGAGAAAACCACATAATGGTTTTTCTTATATGTCTTGAAGAATTACATTCATTGGAAACACAAACTTCCTTTATTTTCCAGCTGCAACTAGAAGGAGGCTCCAACCCCATAGTTTCTTAGGCTACAACCTGAGGGAAGCTCCAACTCCCCAATTCTCTGGCTACAACTAGAAGGAGGCTACAACCCCCTATGTTCCTCTACTACAACTGGAAGGTGGATACAACCACATGTCCTTGCCCCATCCTACCACCTTGAAGTAGAAGTAGAATGATGAAACCACTGTCAACTTGTCACTATGATATATACCGATGTAAACCTGTACCAATAAATCCGAACCATGCATCAACCTGTACCTCAACCTGTAATCAACCTATACCATAAACAAGTGCATCAACCATGCACCGACCTGTACCAAATACCCTTTAATCAACCTGTATCATAAACAAGTGTATCAACCATACACCAACCTGTACCAGATAACCTGTAATCAACCTGTACTATAAACAAGTGCATCCAACCATGTATCAGGTATGTACCAATCATGTGTCAACTAATCATCAATTATGACTCATCAATATGTACCAACATCATCAATTATACACTTCATGTATGTGTTAACTCATCAACTACTTGTCTCAACCATGTACTCAACATGTACTTCAACCAAAAGCCCTCATCAATTTCATCATCCAAATCCGATTTGTAGCTCTGTAATAGACCTGGTGTATATGATCACATTCCTGCAAACCTTCCTTAACTTTAACAACAAGAGACTAGCATTTTCATCAAACTTTTCTTTAGTCTCACATGCCTAGTTTTGGATTAGTCAACAACCCTAACTTGAAGTAATCATAACTTTGTACATGTAATGTATAAAGATCTAAAACTGATACACAATGTTATTCAATGTGTTTTATGCAATGCCTCCAAGTGTCACTACTTGGAACCTCTCAGAAAATGAGTTATAGCAAAAATGACATACCTTGTTGAATTCTGGCTTATTCTAGAGAGCGACCTTGTAGAGCATTCCCCACACGAAATATTTGTGTTGAGAACCTAGATAAATCTACAAATATAATTAACACAAATACTGAATACACTATAGATCCACAAAACAAGATAGAAGAAACCACACTTTATTATTACCAAACCCTTGAGGTAGGACAACACCATACAATGGATTCTATTATGGAAGGGATCATCTCCTGTTCACTTGCCTCTTCGAGGGGGCATCCTCCTAATGAAATTCAGCTCTGAGCACAATATTTCTCTTCATGTCTCATTACATTGCTTTCAAACCTTTTTATATAGTTCTATCATCACCTAAGAACATTCTAGAGAAGGAATCTTGTAGAAGTAGAACCTTCTAAGAAGTCATCTTACATTTATTATATTTAACTACCCATTTATTATATCTAACTACCACAGTGGACTTTATTTAATACTATAGTGGACCTAGTCCACTTTACATTGAATGGCCTCTACTATTATAACTATGGGCTCTTTGGGCCCCCCCACTACCTCTCTAGCTACATAACGTTCCATCCCCCTTATGAAAGTGTTGTCCTCAACGCTTGATGTACAACCATATACCAGGTTCCCATGAATAAGTGTGGACCATAGTGCTGAAGTAGACTAGAGAACCAGGGTCCCATGAAGAAATCAAAACCATCATGCTGAAGTAGTTCAACTTCTATTGTAAATCGGGGTCCCATGTCCAAGTGCTCATGTGATATCCATGCGGAAGATATTGACACCCAATAACCAAGTGAAAATGATGCTCCCAATACTGACACCTATCATGTGGATCCAAATAAGAATATCCATCCACATAGTGGGAAAGGGTCAAAGATGAATCTGAAAGGAACAATACCATTGTAGAATATGCAGGTTGGAGACTGGTAATCATAACTAGCTCCTGATGTGGGACATTGATGTTCTCTACAAAAGGTGGATTAAAGTCATCAAATAAAATATGAAGTGGTTGTCATCCCAGAAATGACAACTATCCATATACCAATCATCACAATCGGCCTCAAAATCATACCAAACATATATTTCTTGATTATATTCATCCTTGATGTTTGCCATAAGAAATATCTCCTTCATGCTATCCAATGAATCTTGAATACTACAAAAACTATCATTGAGGCCATCTGCAAGGTCATGCAATTTAGCATCCAATGTGTCATACAATTGGGATTTGAATGCTTCATTAATTTGTAGAATTTCTTTGAGGGTTTGAGAGGAAATAGCCATCTGAGCACCCTATGAATTCTTCGGTCCCATAACCATCATGAAACCCCCCCAAAAAAAAATAGAACAAAAAGTTACGACGGAAAATCATGGTTTTTTCTAGAAAACCCCTAAAAAACTGTTGAATTTAAAATGTTCATAACTTCACTTCTCGGACTCCATTTTGACTGATTTGTTTTTTGAAATTGGGTGAAATTGTGAGAGAAACTCAGATCTGTAATTTGTTTGGACAAATTTGGACTCCAGTTGCTACAAAAATAAAAAATAAAAATCGCGTCGTCGTCCGCGGAAAAAACCCTGAAAAATTGCAGATTTTAAAACTTCAATATCTTGACTTCCTGGACTTCATTTCAGACGATTTGTTTTTTCAACTTGGGTGTTTTTCTGAGAGGAACTTAGATATACAACCTATTTCTGCAAAATTTTCACATAAATATACCGAAAATTTCTGGAATGTCGCAGCTCTCTTTTTTCTTCTTTGAAAACAAAATCTGCAAAAATAAAAAATATTTGCCCACAATGTTTGCCAAAAAAAGTGCTCTGATACCACTTGTTAAGAACCAAATAACTGAATACAAAAGCACCACAATAGATATAAAAGAACAATATGCAAAATCTATTTTATTACTACCAAACCCTTGAGGTAGGGAAACACCATACAATGGATCTTATTGTGGAAGAGATCCTCTACTATTCACTTTCCTCTTCGAGGGGGCATCCTCCTATTGATCTACCGCTCCAAATATAATATTTCTCTTCATGTCTCATTACATTTATTGAACCTCTTTATATAGTTTTACTATCACCTAAGAACATTATAGAAGAGAAATCTTCTAGAAGTAGAACCTTCTAAGAAGTCCTCTTACATTTGTTATATTTAACTACTTATTTATTATATCTAACTACCATTATGGGCTTTATTCAATACTATAGTGGACCTATTCCACTTTACATTGAATGGCCTCTACTATTATAACTATGGGCCCTCCGGGACCCCCCACTACCTCTGTAGCTACATAAAAAAAATTTGAATTAATTTGAAACTGTTACATAGAATACTAAATACTGTACCCTAACCAACACATTTGGTTTCACTTAATTTGGATCTGTTATGAAGAAGTTATGACGTTTTTACCCGAAACACATGTTTTTGACTAGTTTCAGGACTAGACACAAACCCTATTTTCCACGGAGTGTAACTCCAAAAATACAATGACCCACAAGCTGATATTTTTATCACATATACTTGAATATGTTTTCTCAATGGCATAGAAATTTCACGGTCTGAATCATTATAGAAAAAAAGTTATAGAGAAAATGGTGAGATGACCTGTAAATAACATACCTTAGAAAACATCATCAAAAATTTTTATCATTCCTTGCATTCTGGTCTTTTTTTCTTCACCTTCCCTCAAAATTTTGGCTTAGATATCCTTGGTTACCTCAGACACTTATAGATATTCAATATTCTCAAGTGTAATTAAAATGAGAGAGCCATGCCTTTTATTTATACTCTCCAAGTAGCTTCCTTAAAAACATCTTCTAGGTCACTTGGCCCCACTTTCCTTATTTTAGGGTTAACCCACTTCTAATTTATTCGTTAAATTTATTATTGAAATAATTTATTTTGTATTCACTTTGAATTATAATACACTCATTACTTCACTTTATTATTTACTTTTTAAAATATCTTAAACCACTTTGACTACTTTGACATTTTGGGACTTCTAGATGACATATGAGGGTCCTCCAACTTCTTAAGGCCATAACTCTCAAACTATGAGGAGTTATGTGACGTTCCACATACCACTAGAAATGGAATGACATGTACTATCCATATAAAATAGTATTATCTAAAAATATATCATAGCTCATACTGTTATCCATCAAGCAAACTTGGGTCCATTACCTAAACCTAGGGTCTCCAACTTCTCATGGCCATAACTCTCTAACTGTGAGGAGTTATGTGACGTTCCACATACCACCGAAAATGGAATGACAAGAACTATCCATCTAGGATAGTTTACCTAACAAATTCATTATCCTTCATCTCATTATTCCACAATTAAGCATGGATTCTCTTACTCCGTAAAGTGTCTTCCCGTGAGGGCTTTCACCATAAGGGGACCACTTTGGAGTTTATCCATCTTTACTTCTTATCAACCATGACAAGACAATAATGAGTCATCTTTACATCAAACAATCTTGGGTCCATTACCCAAACCTTTGTGTTATGGGGCTTTCTTCAAGGGTTGACATCAATGACAACCAACCTTAATAATAACATTTTTTACTTAAAGAATAGTATAAACAATTATTTAAATTTTATTCAATATTATTATTAATGTTTTTAAATGTAAAGTTGGAATTTTGATTTTTGATTTTGTTTATGATAATAAAAGTTTGTACCTAGAAATTGATCATTATTGACTCTAAAGTTAAAATGGATATATACTTGTATATATATTTTTATATTAATATTAATAAATAAACTATAAAGTAAAATTAATGATATGTATCTTATAATATTAATATTAA
>ML802140.1:98311-108948 GCA_009831015.1 Picea engelmannii | reverse complement strand
TTTCTACCATTGATGCAAAAGAAAGCCTTAAAGAAGACCTTCGGTTTCATCATAGCATGCCATCCATTTTTTCTCATTCCAACTCAAAGAGAGTGCTAAAGTTTGTGAAGTTTCCTTTGTATATGAGGTCAACTTTATTTTTTTTTGTTTTGACCACTACTACCACATCATAACTTCAACCTTTTCCTTCACAAGCCTTTCATACTTTGTTGCTCCACCCATCCCTAACCCATGCAACATTGTTCTTCGAATCACTTATAATGTTGAACTACCTTGTGATCCTCATCCCCTTTTCCAAATAAAATTTAATGGTGAAAACTTGTTTCAGGCACCATCATATAGTAGAGTGCTTGAAAAATAGCTCGCTAGCAGGCACTTCTAGGGAATAATATTTTTCGAGTGTGAAAACCCTCTGGGCATAGTCAAACACATCTTGTTTGAAAACCAACTTGTTGGTGGACAAGATTTGCAAATAAAAGTTAAAATCAAACTTCCATCCAAGTTCAGTTTCACTTTGCATCAAATATTTACAAACTTGCTATTGCATTAGAAAAATATTCCAGATCTCAATTCACAATTTAGAAGGTAGTTGTTCCAAATACAACTCATCATGCTACAAGATCCAAGTTCCACACTGTGCTACATATGGTTCTTTCTTGCATAATTTTACACCATTGTGGACCTTCTCATCTCTCCTACCTCACAAAATGTTGTTGCAGATATCTTGGACCTCTCAGGTATATGCAAGTATGTTTCTTTTCTAATATTTAATCACAAATTCATTGAATGCTATAGAGTGTATTTCAAAAATTCCCTATGCCCATTATGTTCCTTGAGTTGCTCTCCTGTTAGGGGCCTAGCCTCCCTAACCCCTCACGTAGGTAGAATAATATAATTCTATGTAATAAAGGCCAATATTAATAAGGCCTAGCAATAAGGAAGAATAAGTCAAATGTAAGAAGACCTAATATAAGCTTCCGCTTCTAGAAGGATCTTCCTCTAGATTGTTCTTTTGGAGAGATAGAGTATAAATAGAAGTAGAGGATATGATAAATCTTGTCTTGGATATTATTGTAATAGAGCTCTGCTTTGCTGGAGGTTGCCCCCTTGAAGAGGTAACTAAACATTGCTATCAGTAATCAAAGTGCTCTTTCTGGTGTTATTTTGGTATAATATTGGTATTGTTCTGATTACATCATTGCTTCTCTGTCATTTCTAGCTAAAATATTTATGTTCTTCATACTATTTTTATATTTGGAATACTACAAGTGGTATCAGAGAACCTTCCTCGACATAAAATTGTGGGTTAAATTTGTTTTCAGGGTAGAGACGTATTCCAGCGTTAAAGCTATAGAGATCTGTCGTTACACGCATAAACCCGTGGTTGGGGAGTCATACATGCAAAAAATACAAGTGGTACCTAATCGCACATCTATTGGCCACCCTTGTAACAACACCTGTATATAGATAGACCTAGATCTTCTGAATCCCTCCATAGATAAATTGATCGTCCTCCTGACTGCTATAGTGCCACCAAGAACAACACTCAGGAATATATTCTCTAGTAGTTGGGTAGTCGGATAGTACAACTAAGTGAACGGTCTAGCCTCCTTAGTTGGTGCCATGAGATATTGGGACGAGTACTACTGTTGGACCCTGCACGTATATCAGAGAGCTATAGTATAGGGAAAACCCTTGTCTGTAGAAACCCTGAATATCCTACCCCTGGGGATAGGAATAAAACAACATAACATACAAGATCTATTTCTGCGTAACTATCTTCTGCATTCTAGTGGGTCCCAACGACACACTTATTTGAGACATATCCCACTGAGTTCCTCTCTTTGCCCTAATTTCAGTGATACCTATCATTTTTAACACATTTTTTTTTTGTGGACCTAACCTGTCTCCGACACCCTTATTTGGCTCCCATCCATTTGGATCCCCCTTTTCTCCTTGATCACAATGGTACCTATCATTTGAAACCCTTTTTTCTTCATGGTCCCACCCACCCCTACAGACCCCTTTTTTTTTTGCCTATACCATTTGCCTACTCCTTTTTCCAAATGAGTACCACACAATCCCAAGAACTCAACGCCTTGATTATTGACAACCACCAACACAAGGAAGACATCAAGCATATTAGTTCCAACATTAGCTCCATCAATTCAACTATTGAGATCCTCAAGGACCAATGTTCCCACATCAAAGACCTCCAGAAACAATGTTCCTACATCAAAGACCTCAAAGAACACTTCATGGGTCATTCCTAGAACCCCTCCTCCTCTGAACAACCATCTTATTAGGATGACCATAACTCTTCCCATTACCAAGGCCCTCATACTACCCACTTTTCGTGAGACCTATGCCCCCTAGAATTGAGGTGAACAAATTTGATGGATCAGATCTTATATGCTGGGTCACCCAAATGGAACATTATTTCTCTTTGCATGGCATTACTGATGATTTAGCCAAGCTTCATTATGGTGTCCTACATCTGGATCCAGAACGTTGGAAATGGTGGCAATGGCGAGAAAAGGCACACCAAGGGTATCTTGCTTGGATAGATTTTGTGGCTGAACTTTATGACCGCTTTGACTCTGACACCCACCATTTAGGCCGTTTGACCAAGTTAAAGTAGTCTGGAACAGTGGAATACTTTATTGCCTCATTTGAGCACTTGGCTTTCAAAACGGAAGGTATGTCAGATGCTTTCTTTAGGGAATGATTTATCAGTGGCCTCAAAGATGAAATTTGTGCCCATGTCCGCATGGCATGCCCCCAGACTTGGTTGGAAGCTACTCAATGAGCCAAGGAAGACCAACATATTGTGTCCTCCCAGACCCGCAAACCCTCATTTCCTCCTCGCCCTAAACCCACCAATTTTTCCCCTCCTGCACCCCCTCAAGATCCAAAAATTAACCAGGGTTGAAATGGTTGAACGTCAACTCAAGGGTCTTTGTTATAATTGTGATGACAAATATTTTCCCAGGAACAAGTGTAAGGAACAAAATATTTTTATGGTTGTGACTGAGGATCTTTCTAAAGAAGATGTTGTTGTTCCACATGTGGAGGAACTACCACTACCTTCTGACCTCACCCCACCCTCTGACCCACCAGACATTGACCTGATGATTTCACTTAATGCCCTCACTAGCTTCTCTTCTCCCCAGACTCTCAAATTAATTGGTTACATAAAAAATAGGAAATTCATCATCCTTGTGGACAGTGGTAGCACCCATAACTTTATTCATCGCCACATTGCCCAAGAAGTCAATTGTTACATTTGTTTCGTCAATAATTTTCAAATCATGATTGCCAATGGTGGTTCCATGAAATGTGGGGGACGATGTGAAAATGTGTGACTCCAAATTGGTCAGTATCACCTGAAATCCCATATGTTTTCTATAGACATGTGTGGTTGTGACATTGTTCTTGGTGACGAATGTTTATACACTTTAGGCCCCATTCTCATGAATTTTAAGGACTTAACCATGTAATTCCAACAGGAGGGACAACAATACAAGTTCCAAGGCATCACCTCAGGCTCCCCTGAGATCAAATTCAGTTCCCATCACATGGAAAATATCCTCAAAAAATGTCATTCAAAAATTATAGCCCAACTCCACTCCATTCATGTTATTGAGACACCTTTTGTGCATCCCAAACTCCAATATATCCTCTCCCACCACCATGTTGTTTTTACCACCCCCAATAACTTCCCCCTTCCCATGGATTCCATGATCATTCCATCTCTCTCATCCTGGGAAGTCTTCCTCCCAATGTTTGGCCTTATCATCATCTCTTTTCCCAAAAGAATGAAATTGAGAAAATTGTTCATGAATTACTAGAAGTCGATGTTATCTATCCTAGTACTAGCCCCTATTCTTCCCCTATGGTCATGGTACTCAAGAAAGAAGGTACTTGGTGCATGTGTCCTGATTTCCGTGCCCTCAACAAACTCACAATCAAGGACAAATTCCCCATTCCTTTCATTGCTGACCTCTTGGATGAATTGAGTGGTTCTCAATACTTCACCAAATTGGATCTATGTTCTGGCTACCACTAGATCTGTATGAAAGCATAATACATTACCAAGACTGCATTTTGCACTCATGAGGGTCATTATGAATTCTTGGTAATTCCCTTTGGATTGTGTAATTCTCCTTTCACTTTCCAAAGTCTTATGAATCATGTCTTCCATCCTTTTCTCTGTCGTTTTGTCTTAGTTTTCTTTGATGATATTTCCATCTATAGTAAAACTTTGCCATCCCATCTCTCCCATGTGAATCAAGTTCTCCATCTACTCTCTAAACATCAACTTTTTCTCAAACAATTTAAATGTGCCTTTGGTGCCTCGGAAGTGGAATACCTGGGTCATATTGTCGGCAAGGATGGTGTCTGAGTGGAACCTAAGAAAATTGAATCTATGCAATATTGGTCTCGCCCTAAAACTCTTAAGAACTTGCGTGGTTTTATAAGTTTAAAGAGCTCTTATAGGAAGTTTGTTCGGAATTATGGAAATATTGCAAATCCTCTCACTTCCCTCCTTAAAAGGAATGCTTTCACTTGGATTTCAACTGCAGATCATGCCTTCGAAGGCTTAAAAGATGCTATCTGCTCGACCCCTATCCTATCGCTCCCAGACTTCACAAAGACATTTGTATTGGAATGTGATGCTTATGGGAAAGGAATTGGAGTCGTCCTCATGCAAAATGGCAGGCCCTTGGCCTTCACTAGAAAACAAATTTCAGAGAGACATTTGGGCCAATCCATTTATGGAAAGGAAATGTTATCTATTCTGCATGTTGTGGATATTTGGTGTCCTTATTTATTGTGTCAACAATTCAAAATCAAAATTGATCATCAGAGTCTCAAGTATTTCCTGGAACAATCAATTTCATCCTCGACACAACAAAACTGGGTGACCAAGCTATTTGGCTATGATTATGAGATAATTTACAAGAAGGGCAAGGGAAATGTAGCGGTTGATTCTCTTTCCTGATAATATTAAGAAGTTTGGTCCCTTTTCTCCCTCTCCTTCATTGTACCAGATTGGCTCCAAGCTGTTCGTCAAGAATGGTTGCAAAACCCCAAAATTTCTAGCTTGCTCCATCAATTGCAACACAACCATTCAGTTTCTCCAGGGTACTCTTGGCATAATTAAGAGCTTCACTACAAAGGCTATTTGTATTTATGCAAGCAATCCCAACTTAAATCCACAGTTCTTTCTGAACTTCATGCCTCACCCACAGTCGAATATTCAAGGTTTACCAAAACCTATGAATGGGTCAAACATTCTTTTTTCTGGGAGGGTATGAAACATGATGTTCACACCTTTGTGGTTGAATGTGAGTTCTATAAACACAACAAGGGAGAATCTATCAAAGCTCCAGGCACACTCCAACCTCTTCCGATTCCCCCTGCTATTTGGAGAGATATTTCTATGGATTTCATTGTGAGCTTACCTAAATCAGGCAATAAGCCAGTCATAATGGTGGTAGTAGATCATATCTCCAAATATGTTCATTTTTGTGCTCTTCAACACCCATTCACAACCGACACAGTGGCTCAAATATTCATGGATAATATCTTCAAGCTTCATGGCATGCCTAATTCTATTGTCTCTCACAGAAACCCCAATTTCACCAACAATTTATGCCAAGAATTGTTCAAACTACAGGGCACCCAATTTCATCTTAGCACTTCCTATCACCCCCAAACAGATGACCAGACTGAAGTTGTCAACAAGTTTTTGGAAACATATTTGAGGTGTTTTACATCTGAGCGGAAAAATTGGTGGGATTAATGGTTACCCCTAGTTGAATGGTGGTACAACACATCTTACCTTACAACTACTCGCATGAATCCTTTTGAGGCAGTCTATGGCCAAAATATCCCATTAGTTCT
Source organism: Picea engelmannii (assembly GCA_009831015.1). Classification (NCBI taxonomy): domain Eukaryota; kingdom Viridiplantae; phylum Streptophyta; class Pinopsida; order Pinales; family Pinaceae; genus Picea; species Picea engelmannii. The sequence goes on along the minus strand of ML802140.1, from coordinate 103,038 downwards.
CCCCTATATGTCAAGGGTCTTGAAGGTTCAAGAGGTTGAAAAAATCTTATCGTCCGCGAGGCTATTCTTTGTGCCCTAAAAGACAATTTGGTCATGGCTCATAATCACATGAACCAACAAGCAGATCAAGGTCATTTTGAACGCCATTTTTTTGAAGGGGATCAGGTATTTTTATGACTACAACCTTATAAGAAGACTTCACTCAAAGCTCAACACTGTCAAAAACTTGCACCCAAATTTTATGGTCCTTATATAGTGCTCAAGCGTGTGGGATCAGTGGCCTATCAGTTAGCTCTACCCAATCAGTCGAAGCTCCATCTTGTTTTCATGTTTCCTTCTTAAAGAAGGTGATTGGAACTAAGTGCCAAAATCAAAATAGTCTCCCTGAGTTGGATGAATAAGGTTCCATATGGTTGCAACCATAAACAATCTTGTCCCAGAGAGAGCTTCGTCTCCGTCAACGCACCATCTAGGAAGTGTTAGTCCAATGGAAATATACACCTCCAGAAGATTCCACTTGGGAGTCAGCCACCATTCTACAACAATTCCCTCATCTGAAGCCTTGAGGACAAGGCTATTCTTCAAAGAGGAGGGCATGTTAGGGACCTAACCTACCTAACCCCTCACGTAGGTAGAATAATATAATTCCATGTAACAAAGGCCTTTATTAATAATGCCTAGGAATAAGGAAGAATAAGTCAAATGTAAGAAGACCTAATAGAAGCTTTCGCTTATAGAATGATCTTCCTCTAGATTGTTATTTTGTATAGATAGATTATAAATAGAAGAAGAGGGTATGATAAATCTTGTCTTGGATACTATTGTAATAGAGATCTGCTCTGCTGGAGGTTGCCCCCTCAAATAGGCAAGTGAACATTGTTATTAGTAACCAAAGTGTTATTTCTGGTGTTATTCTAGTATTGTTCTAATTATATCATTGCTTCTCTATCATTTCTAGCTAAAATATTGTTGTTCTACATACTATTTTATATCTGGAATACTACATCTCCTATGCCCTTCCTATTTGACATTTTTCTGAGGATGGAAGAAAACCTTTAGTTGGTGGGGGGGACATTCATGAAACCTTTTGAGGCTTACCTCATGCTATCATGCTACCTTTTTTACTCCTTGGAAGGGTTCCCTTGTAAAAAATGTTGATATGCATGTCTCTCCCACAATGACAACTACATTTACAAGAAACTTAGAATCTTGCAACCCTCATTGGTTCACATACTAGCGCAATTACAAATCAAAATACGATACTTAGAGGTTGTTATAGCTAACCAAGGGATGCTTCAAAACCTATCAGATGTTGAAAAAATCAAACATGGTGCTCATGGGAAGGAGTTCAAATCAAAATCCAATGCATCCATAACAAAAATTCCAGTGCATTGGAGAAGAAACATAGCAACTAGCATTTCCAGAACTTGAGATTGTTGGAGCATATCCCTAAATTACATTAGTTTATACCTAGCCTAGACTCATAAATCTTGGTTAATACATTCATTTACACTTTATTTCACCTAATTTGGCCACATAGAGAAGAAGGGTGCCTCATCCCTAGATTTTAGGGAAAACTGCTAATTTTAGATCAAGACTCAACTCCCGGTTCTTGATTTTCTTGATTTTTCTTGATTTTCTAGATTTATTCTTGATTTTCTTGATTTATTCATGATTTATTCCAACTCCCCCATGCAAAAACTCATCTGTTATTAGGGAATGCGCACCTCCTCTTTGAGTGAGATATTTATTCCTTAATTAATGATTTTTGCCTTTACTATTATTAGTAACTATTATTTTGGGTCAGTTAACTGAGTTGGAACTGCTTCTCTTGTCAGTTAAGTGAGCTTAAGTGAGATAATGCACATCACTTAAATCTTGTGGAAATTAATGAGTATGTTACATGTATCTTTAGTGGTCTAGGTCGAACTATGTGGTCTCCCTTAGCTTATGACACCTATTTTAGCTATTTCTAGCTTTTTTTAACTAGAATTTCTATGTTGGAAATTCTATATATTCACCTCCTCTCTTCTTTTTTGAGGATGGTTTCTCATATATATTCATTTTTGATTAATATAATTCTCTAATTTATGGAGCAAAAACTTTCTCTCATCTCTTGAATATCAGCAAATTGTTTGTGTTCAATTTAACTAGAATTCTAGATCTATCGGGGTTTCTGCAGGAATTCTACATGGTATCAGAGCCAGGTTGAATCTAGTGGATTGTACATGGTTTTATTTGTAGGTATAGATCATCAGGAGGCGCAGCAAGAAGAAATGGATCATCTCTCTCAACCCACAAAACTCATTCTAAATCCTTTCAATTACTTCGAATGGAAGACAGAGATCTCTCTGCTCCTCCGAAGCAAAGGGCTTTACCGGGTAACAATGGGAATGGAGAAAGAACCGACTGTTGCAGCGGAGAAGATAAAGTATTTCAATAAATTAGATGAAGCAATTGGGCTGGTATGCCTATCAATTTCCATAGATCTCCTCTTTCATGTCAGTGGAGCCACTACTCCCGATGTGGTCTCGACCACATTGGAAGGACTATTCGGCAAGCAGGATGCAATGAGAGTGCATCAACTGGAGAATGAACTCATATCCATAAGTCCAATTCATTTCAGCAACCTGCAAGAATTCTTCACCAAGTTCAAATCCCTCCTCTTTGAACTTAATGCATGTGGATTCACGAAAGGGGAAGAACAACTCATCCTTTCAATTCTCTCGAAACTAGGCCCTGAATATTCCGTATTTGTGTCGTCTTTTCAAGCATCTAAATTGACTCAGGAAAAATGGAAAATGCCTCCATTGAATGATTTCATTGCAGCATTGACTCAAGAGCAAGCTAAGTTAGTCCAAATGGGTGCCATCAAGCATTCCAAGAACCAAGCACTTGCGGCTACTGATGCTCCAAAGAGCAGTGGAAAAGACAAGGAAAAAGGAACGGGTAAATTTCCTGAATCGAAGAAGGAGAGATTCACACAATCTTCAGAGAACTCTTTAGAGCCTAAGGGTAAGAAGAAGAAGAAGGAAATAACACTTTGCATCTACTATTCCAAAGGTTTCCATCTCGAAGAAAATTGCATGAGGAAGACTATCGATGAGATGGCTAAGCAATTGCAACAACACAATCTCACAGTGCCCAAAAATGTAAAGAAGAAAGATGATAACAAAACGAGAGGGAGAGAACGAGATGGTCATGCTTTAATGTCTATCACATCCACTCCATCATCTTGGATCCTTGATTCAGGTGCATCGAACCATATGGCTACATCAAAAGATAAATTTTCCTCCATCGAAGAAAGCACCAGATCCCCAATTTACTTGGGAGATGCCACACCCGCAAAGGTGTGCAGAGAAGGAATTGTTGATCTTGAAGGGGGTTGCTTCACAAATGTGCTTCATGTTCCTTCGCTGTCCGCAAATCTTCTCTCGATATATCAGATCACTCATTCCGGATCTGGAAGGAAGGTGGAGTTCACTCCGGTCCGGACTCCACAGTGATTACCAACATTTCCATAGGCTCACAACTTGCACATGGAATTGCAGATCACGGTTCTCGTTTGTATTTCTTCTCCCACTTTGTTCCTAAATATATTAGCACTGTATTTCTGTCACAATCTAATGATATCAGCAGGTTATGGCATGAAATATTTGGCCATCTAAACTATAAGTACTTGCATCAACTCAACAAGGAAAACATGGTAGAAGGATTGTTAGCTATTAAATTCACAAGCGGTGTATGTCAAGGATGCATTCTTGGCAAGCATCCAGAGAAAAAGTTTGACAAAGGGAAGGCACAGAGAGATTTTTCACCACTTGGGATGATTCACAGTGACATTACGGGCCCATTCCCGCAGCCTTCAATCAATATACAACTACAACACACAGTGCCATATACACCACAACAGAACGGTGTTGCGGAGAGGAAAAATCGGTCCTTAAAAGAGATGGCAAATTGTATGCTACAGTCAAAATCATTAGCTCCCAATCTATGGGATGAAGCTATTAATTGTGTAGCATACATTCAGAACCAAGTTCCTCACAAATCACCTAAAGGCACCACTCATTTCGTATTTTTGGTTCACGAGCATGGGCTCACATTCCAACAGATAAGAGGAAGGCTTTGGAGCCTCAAAGTGTTGAATGCATATTTGTTGGATATCCTGAAGGTATCAAAGGATATATATTTCTGGACTCTCACACTGAAAATTTCATTCTAGCTCGAAGTGTGAAGTTTGAAGAAGAATCACTGCATGATTTTTCAGAAGACCCTGTCGAGGAACCACTTGTTGTCACTGATGAGGAGGAGTCAGAAACTTCTTTGAGCACCTCAGAATAGCCATCAGAGCAGCCTTTCAGGTCTGATATAGAGGATGAGGAGAAGGTCATGGCTGCTCCAACTCAATTTCCAACTTGGGCAGAGAAAACCCTGCAAGATGCGGGTGAACTAGTCGGTAATCCTGCGGATACAAGAAGGACTAGATCACAGTTTTTTGGGGCTCCTCAAGCCATGGATTCCACAAAACCCTTGCTTCCCATACATTTCTATATGTCACTTGGTTCAGATCCAAATTCATACTCTGAGGTTGCATACATCTTCACCAAGTTCTTCATTGAAAATAAATTTTCAGAACTGAGAGCTATGCTTGGAGTGGTGGAGACAACTGAGTAGGTCACTTTTGGCCACTCAACATTTTTTTCCTATTTTTTTTTTTTTTTTGG
>ML802140.1:28554-62301 GCA_009831015.1 Picea engelmannii | reverse complement strand
TCATCCAGCTCTCTACACTCCATGTCTAGGACCTGTGGTCCTCGAGACATGATCTCCTTAGTTATCCCTAGGGTAGGGGATAATAGGTTGAAAAGTGTTTTCATTCGTGTTCCTAAAAGGTGCTAAGGAAGAAGAAGAAGCCCCAGGGGAAGAGGAAGAGGAAGTTCCTTTCCATTCGTAAGATATCATCCTATTGTTCATATCTTGCATGAGTTGTAGAATGGCCAACATGTTTGTTTTCTTAACCAAGTCTCCCTTAGGAAGACCCGTTCTTTCAAGTTTCTCTTCATATTCTAGGAAAGCCTGAAGGGCGGAACCGAGATTGTCGATAGCCTTCTCTTCAATTCTATGATGATACGGAGAAGGAAATGCACTGTAATAATGCATGAAAGCAGCTTGATTTTGAGGACGGATTAGTTAGGGGATTTGATTATATAATTTGGTGAAACAAAGGTTAAATGATTTGATGGTTTCACCATCCTTATAAGCAATATTGTTTCATTCTCTTAACTTCTCAGTTGGACTCTTGGGTTGTCCATAAGTGGGCTTGAACCAATAAATCAATTCTTCCCAAGTGGAAAGGATTTTAGGAGGGAGGTCAAAAAAAATTGTTGCAAATTTCCCTTCGAGAGAATTAAAAAATAAATGCACGCAAGTGTCGTTATCGTTAGCCCCTATGTTATGACACACATTAGAGAATTCTACCATGTGTTCATTCGTAGTAACGGTACTATTTCTCGAGAACCTAGGTAAATGATCCTTGAATTTTGATAATGGGTGGGTAGCTGGTGCAAGATTCAAGTGAGAAGATGCGTGCCACGGGGTGGTTGTAGCATCTTCCTCAAATTGGAAAAGTCCATATTTCTTAATGACCTTAACACGATTGGTAGTGGATTGAATATGGATTTGATGACTATAGATACTACCAATCACGGATGAAGCAGAAGGTTGCGAGGAGGAGGGACCTCTGGTGCCACTACCACTACCTATGGATGTCATGTTGAGGGTGATAGGTATGGGTGATAAAGATGAACAAGAAGAATCAGATAAGGTTCGCCTAAGAGGACTATGTTGTGTTGATAAGACAATTTTCCTCCCTATTTCAAAAATAGGGGTAGCTTCAGGGGACAACCCTCTTCTCCTTCGAGAAATGCAAGGATTAAAGGACATGGAATAAAACATCGAAAATGAAGGTTATTGTTGATTTATGGGCCGCCTTTGCCTGGCTTCCCAGCGTTCACATATGTTTATGTCCCTTTCATTTTTTTCCCAAGAGCGTTCAAGCTCAACATGAGTACTAGCAGTTTCTAAAATAGTGTTGAATAAAGTCAATGAAATGTTGGTTTGGTCATCAAGACCATTTCCAATATTGGGTTGTCTTGTAAAAGGTATTTTCATGGAAAAAATCAGTCAAAGAGTAATCATACAAAATAGAAAAATGAAAATTAATCATGATACAATCAACTAGAGAGATATGGAAGATCTCCCCAGTATGGTCGCCAAATAAATGTTGAGGAAAATGTATGAAGAACCTTACTCAAGCACTTTCAAACCTTGCTAGGCTAAGGCAAGATAGTTGACAATGTTACTTGGGGGTTTATAGCCTTTAATTCAAAACAATCTCTTAATCCACGGGTAATATGTACTAGGATCCAAGGCTGATTTTATAAGTAAAATGTAATTGTGAAAAAAAAAGAAACGAAGATATACATAAGTGTGTGAAGGAATAGAGACGAGAATAAAAGTAAAATATGAACAATATCATAAGATACGTATGTGACACTGAAATCAGAAAAATGATTTTTTTTTTTTATATATATTAATTTCATTTTGAGATACAAAGAAAAATTATCTTTACAAACCCCTACGAGGATGGGACCAAAGTCAGATTTAGAAGCCTCCGATGGACACCATACAAAAAGAATTTGACAATAAAAGAAACTGGAGCTAAAGATCTGGATCAACTTTCCATAAAATTGTTGTCACTTCACTCTGCAAACTATCCTTCATCAGTTATGAAATCTAATCCATAAACAAACAAGAATACACAAATTTCCAAGAAAGATCATAACCTTTAGAAACAAATTGTTGAAAGATATGATTCAGTTTTGAATCCTAATGCCTTCAATAAGACCATGTTGTCGTCAAGATGGTTTAGCTTTCTAGTAAACTCAGAATGAATGAAGAAAGAGAAATATCTCACAAGTATAGAGCACACCTTATATCAAAAGTTCTCTGTATGTTCTCTCTCTCCCCTTGTCTCTTATTTTGATTGAGCTTTTATTCTTCTTCAAACAAGTTATGGTAGTTCAACTACCTTTCTTTTGTTAAGCTTTAGTTATCTTAACCATTAGTTTGAGACAAATAGATAATAATAAAATAAATATGGGTCTATTAAATAATAACTAAATAGGTGGGTCCTCTAATCCCTTTGTTAAATTTTAACAAAATATGACTCCTCCTTGTTACTCCCTTTTTATTGACTTCAATAATCAACATAATGTGAAATATAATAACCCAAAATATACTCCAACATTTTCCTTTTAAATCCCATTCACATAGATAGTCAAACATTTTATTATTAAGAAAAATAAAACATGATTGTTGACCAAAAATAGGATAATATCCACGCTATCCAAAACATTATTTCTAAATATATGCTTGTTGCCCAAAAAAATCAGTCTATTTCCAAACCAATAACAACATCAAAATCCATATTTTCTATGAGAGGCAGATTGCCTCTTTTCACTACTGCCCTCTTTTGATCTTTATATTTCATCCTTAGGATGATTGGAACCTTGAGGATGGATTTCGTTGATGACATGGGAGCAATTTTCTTTGATGAGAAGATGGGAGGATGCAGATTTAGAAGAATTTTCGGAAGAGCTGGGAGAATTGGCCACTTTTTTCCCTTTATCAATCTCTGGTTCGGGCATGGTGGTTATGAGCCTTTTTCTTGCATGTAAGGACTCGGCAGGCGAAACAATGTGATCATCTTGGGAATTTGGATTGATTGGCAGTCGAGGAGGAGGCAATGACAACGATACTATAGGCCAATCATTATGATGTGCAACCGGCTGATGGACGATCTATTTCCAACCATCATTGGCAGGTGGTTTTGGCTACATAGAAACATGAGGGGGAACACATATACCAGAGAATTTTTGATGTGGCTAGAAAGGAGGCCTCTTAGGTCGAGGTTGGAGAATCCCTTGGCCAACTAGGTTGAAGAACCCATCTTGAAAAAGTTGATTTAGTTCTTGTAGATCAACGTCAAAATGTATTGAGAATCGTGGCCTTCTATGGCCTCTTTGTCAATTGTTTCCTCTACTACCTCTGTTTGTGCCTCTGTCATTGCTTCCCCTGCTAAATAAACTCATCCTGAAGCAATATTTCAATCAGAATACGAAAATTTTTAACAATACATTCACTAATACTCTACCTAAAATAAAATCAAGATGTTGGCTCTAATATTCACAACAAAAGCATATGCAATCCATCCATTGATACAATCCATCGAATAGTGAATTTAATAATTAATTGCAAATGAACATGGTATTATAGGGTTATTGGGAATATGGGGGCTTTGTAATGAATGAAAAATGATATCATGATGGGAAAGAATAGATGGATATTGGTCAAGCAAAATGGAGAGCCTTTCCTTTATAAAACAATTCCTTCATATTGAAACCTTCACTCAAATCATCATCCAAATCCTTTGAATGAATTTATAATAAGATAACAGGGAAGTGAATTAATATTAATAATAATAATAATCTATTTTTAAGGTCACGACCAAGCCAACACACCAAATTGGTGTATGAGACCCCCTTGTTTGTGGGACAAGGGACCCCCCTCCGCCCARCGATTTGACTGGTAAAGTCTACAAAGGTATACATACCCTACAATGATGGGAATATAATGAGAGAAAAATGATATCATGCATAGGAGTAAGATGGTTATTGTTCCATTAAATAAAATATCATTCATTAACTGTATAGTTCATAATAATATTCTTTGCTGGAAATATTTTACCACTATTTGCCAAGCCGATTTAGAAAGAAAGAATCCTCTTAACCAAATCGCATTCGAGCCACAACCATTTATTTTATAATGCTTCATCATACAACATCCATGAACTACAACATTCAAATAGTTTAATATCAAATTCGAGGAAAATTCCAGAACTATCAACTTTCGTAGTCTTCCTTTCCTTCTTTTTTTAAACCATAGATATTCTTTTGAAATGGTAAAGCGATCTGTAGAAGACCAATAACAAAGAATAACAAAGAATTTTGGCTTGACAATAATCATAACTAATATATTTTAAATCCACATGAAAGACTGAATAATCATAACTAATATATTTTAAAGCATTTTTGACTTGAATATAATCATAACTAATATATTTTAAACCAAAGTGGCTTGAAAACCCCATTGCGAGTTTAACAATCAACAACTCATATTAACTTCAGAACTCAACCGAATTCCTGGTGGATAAATAACACAAGCCCATGATTTTGAGTTTTCGAATCATTATTATGACTATTGGGGTAAGAAACAAGACTTCAAATTATTTACATATTCAAATTCAATGGGAAACAAGGCCTGGAATGAAACAAAGTAGGTGTGAGGTTTGCAGTGCATCCCATGAGCACGACGATAATAATTCCTTCCCAAAAATAATTTCTTGGCAAACTTTCAAGGTGACAACATTTACCACATACAAATTTTCAAAGGTCTAGGTTTGGCTAGGGTAATATTATAAACCTTCATTGCCCTTTTCTTTTACGGAAAAAGAGAACACTTTAGAAATTAGTCATTGAATCTGAGTGTTGGCACAGGGGCAGACCCAGGGTTCAACGCTTCAACAATGCACCAACAAACCCCTAACTAATGACCCTTTCGGCAACACCTGCGAAGCAGACGAAGTCTCACTCGAGGTAGAGGCGGGGAGGGGGTTGTTGTAGAACTCAGGTGTCTACAACCTAGCTGGGACACAGATCTGTGATTACAACACTTAACATAACACTTATCCAATAACATGCATTAGTTCATAAATCCATTCACATCGCAGATTAAACCCTAGATAAAGAACAACGCAGTAGCAACCAAGATCAAGTACTTTTCATCACTTAACACACAGTATTGGATCAACTCTAGCATTCATTTATCATCAATAGAGAACTAAGCATCCATGCATCTATCTAACATACATAAAGATCAATACACTAACCAGTAAACGACATAAACAACATCATCAACATCGCACAAAGCACATCAACACAGGATATATGTGGTTCACCCTAGTGTGGGGCTACGTCCACCAACTCTTCTTCTTCTTTATTAGTCTCCTTCAATCTTCTTACAGGCACTAAGCCATAGAGCCAACTTTGCACTGGACAGGTGATATTTGCACAATGCACTAGATCCACCTTCCTCAAACTCAGGTCAAGGCACAAAGACTTACACAGTCTGTCTGCACAAAGCCTCTTACAATCACTTGCACTTAGCCAGAACTATACAGATACTTGCACGAAGCGAATCAGATCTACCTCTTACAACATATTGTGCACATAACCCACACACACCCTTCTTACAATAACTTAGCTACTTAATTATACATTACAAAAAGGGCCTAATCATGGGTAAACCCATGGGCCGACATCCCATACCCGTTACATAAACCCTAACAGCCCAAAAATCCCACAAAATAAGAGAGATCCCACGATCTCCACTTCGCCTGGGCACTCCATCTTCAACGAGCCTGTCGAAGTCCCAAAAATGGTCAAACACGACAAATGTTCTCTCAAAATTTGGCCTAGGGCCAACAAGCCCCCAACACTCACCTGTGACTCGTCCTGAGTCACTCTGAACTGGGCAACTCTGCTTTGAAGGCCTTGGGCTTAGCTCGAGTTGCCTCGAGTTGCTTCTTCGCTAGAACCTCCTGCTCGACAAACTCCTGAAGTACTTTCTCGGTGACAAGCCCTTCCAGGCATTGTTCCACTATCACGACCATCTGTTCCACTGTGAGCCTTGTCCCTCGATCTCTTCGAAAAACATGTAGGCTTCGTCCTGCACCGGATGGAGTCTCTGTGTCACTTCCATAACCTTGCTCTAGATGGCACTAACCTGTTGTTGGATTGCGTGCTACTCCTGTGACCTCTTCATCTTCTCAACTGCAGTAAGCAGCTTCATCTGTGCTTGCATAGTGGATGCCTACTGCTTTGCTTCCTGGATTTGTGCTTCCAATCTCCTCAGCTTCGGATCTTCTACAAGGTGCTCGTAGGTCACTTCGATCACTTAATAGTTTGCATTATGAGGCCAATGCCTTGATTCTTTCTACTATGTTCCTGGCAGCTTCTTCCCTTTGATCGCGCACTTCTTGCAAAGTGCTAGGTATTGCTTGGAGTTCTAACTCTATTATCCGTGCTTGAAGCTGTTGAATGGCTTCGACGAGCTTCCCCACTTTTATCTCGGTTGACTCTGGTTCCTCATGTGTCAAGGTTGGCACAGAGCGAAGTTCTCTAGTTACTGCCTCTTTGACCGCAATCTGCTATGTGAGTAGTTGGTCTTTTTCTTCCTGTATCTTTGCATTGTTCTTCTCGAACTCCGCCTGAATTTCACGTTTCTCCTTCTGCGCAACTCAAAGTTTCTCTAAGACCTCCTCCTTTTCTTTCTTTAAGGCTTATGTGGCCTGCTCCTTTTCTTCTTGGGCTCGACAAAGTCGAGCCTCTATCGCATCTGCTAACCTTCGCAACTGGGTGGGCTCATCACCAAATTCTACATTTTCTGTTGAAGATGGCGCAATAGGCACTGCACAGCTTGAATGGATAACTCATTGAATGTTCTTAAGCTCTTTCTCTATTCTGTCATACATTGACTCTTGCTTTGCTCCATGTTTATGCAATATGTCTTCTGAAGCATCTTCTACAATTGTGATGATGAAATCAATATCATCCACTGTGAGCACGTTCTTCGACTGAGGCTTGTTGGCACAGGCCTTCTTTCTTGCTGAAGGTTTCTCCGGGGAAACCTTCATTTTCTGCGATGCTTCTGCTGTGGTGAGGGGATCCTTCGGTGGTGTAGCTTCTCCTTTGTCCTGCTTTTCTCCTTCTTCCCCTCCTTCCTCTTGGTTCACTTCGTCTCCTCCTCGTCCTGTAGGTGAGTCAGGCACAGTTTCCTCCGATGCCCTGTCCTTCTCATCGCTTTCTATGTCTTGGACTTCATTATTTTTCTTGTTTTTCTTTGCGTTGTTTTGTCCATCATGTTCGACTCGGGTGACCAACGGACTTCCGATGATGTCGGGGTTGGAAATTTCTGCATCCTCCACTGGTATAAGGAATTTTGCTGGCCATTCCTTAGTGATCTCTTCCATGTCTTCCTCGGTCAACTTATAGTAAGACTGCAACTCCTTACTTTCATCCCTGCGCGCGGTGATGTAGATGAAGTGTCGATCTGCGCAGAAATTTGCTAGTGGCTTGTACTGATGGAGTGTATTTGGTGTCATTTGGGGGAAGGATTTAATGGCGTGCTTCGGTTGTAGTTAATAAGTATGGAATACAACATTCGACTGCCACTGCTTCGCCATATCGTTTGTATACCACAAGGTAGCGAACCTCGCGGCCAATGGTTTTGATGGTTCAACTTCTGAGAAGGCTGCTCCTTCCGACATTTTCCAAGCGACAAATGTGATTAAGATCAATAGCCAACTAAAGTGAAATCTGTATCCTTGGTCCTGCGCTTCCCGACAGTCCTTCTCCAACTCGTTGACAAGGTAACTCGCCCAGTTCATCTACATTCTTTCGACACACTTTTGTGCGAGGTCAACTACGAACCCTGTGACTTGTGGCAGACGATTATTTCGGACGATCTTGCCAGTGATCAGTTGGCAAGCAAGGCACACTACACAATCTTGGATGGGACCATTTGTTGGCACAGGCGCAGACCCAAGGTTCAACGCTTCAACAATGCACCAACAAAACCCTAACTATCGGCCCTTTCAGCAACACCTGCGAAGCAGATGAAGTCTCACCCAAGGTAGAGGCAAGGGGGTTGTAGGACTCAGGTGTCTACAACCTAGCTGGGACACAGATCTATGATTACAACACTTAAAAGAGCACTTAGCCAATAACATGCATTAGTTCATAAATCCATTCACATCACAGCTTAAACCCTAGATTCATAACAACGCAGTAGCAACCAAGATCAAGTACTTTTCATCACTTAGCACATAGTATTGGATCATCTCTAGCATTCATTTATCATCAATAGAGCACTAAGCATCCATACATCTATCTAACATACATAAAGATCAATACACTAATAGATAAACAACATAAACAACATCATCAACATCGCACAAAGAACATCAACACAGTATATACATGGTTCACCCCAGTGTGGGGCTACATCCACCAACTCTTCTTCTTCTTTATTAGTCTCCTTCAATCTTCTTATAGGCACCAAGCCACAGAGCCAACTTCGCACTGGACAGGTGATCTGTGCACAACACACTAGATCCACCTTCCTCAAACTCAGGTCAAGGCACAGAGCCTTACATAGTCTGTATGCATAAAGCTTCTTACAATCACTTGCACTTAGCCAGAACTTTACAAATACTTTCACGAAGCCAACCAAATCTACCTCTTACAACATATTGTGCACATAGCCCACACACACCCTTCTTACAATCACTTAGCTACTTCTTTATACATTACAAAAAAGGCCTAATCATGGATAAGCCCATGGGTTGACATCCCATACCTATTACATAAACCCTAAAATCCCAAAAAGCCTGCAAAACAAGCGAGATCTCGCGATCTCCGCTTCGTCTGGGTGCTCCATCCTTGACCATCCCATCAAAGTCCCAAAAATGGTCAAACACAACCAATGTTCTCTCAAAACTTGGTCGAGGGCCAACACTAAGAAAACACAAACTTAATTGATGTAAAATCTTTTCCAACAGTATAGTGGCCAACGTTTGTTCCAAACGTAATCAATCCATATAATCCAACAAGAGTAGAACATCGAGCAATAATTCGGGTTTGGATCAATCTTATGCTCACAGGAAAGCAAATACATTTCATTTTTCACAGCCATAATGCAAACAATACACCATATACTTTGTATCAACAATATAAATACAACGTTTTCTCCAGGCACAACATAATTCATACCCTAACCTAAACACAGAGTCAAGCTATAGTTATGGTTTGAGTTGCTCAAATTCCCAAAAGGAAAAACAAGGAAAACCCCAAATCAAAATACTATAAACTTTGGAGAACAAATACATTTTGTATGCAAAGTCCTACAGCCAACAAAGTGATTTTAACTCGAGCAGTGTTTCAATTTAATGAATGAAGATATAAAAGTTTCATACTTGTAAGAGTAAAGTTAAGGAAACCACGAAGCACAACTCCTTCAAGGCCGAAAATGGTAGAGTTTTTATTTACTAGAGCACCCACAACAAATACCAAAACATAGTGAAGGTGGTGTCCCCGAGATAGGGTAAGAATGGCGTGCAATAAATGCATGTTGCTTCATATCTCCCATTATTAAATGTCATCAACCATATCATAATGAAGTGTGCTAGCTTCCATCAACCCTTTACACTATGTCCAATTTTTTGGCAAATTGACTATACGAACATCTGATATCAAAAGTCGGGTCTGAAACCACCACAAGGATCCACAACATATGTAATCCACCAAAGAAATTCCATACCATATGATGACCCATTGTCCAAACATAAGTTTGTGTATAATCTGCGCTTAGTGTTATAGTTTAGATGTAGCAAGGGAAAGAATGTCTAACAACATAAACATTTCTTTTCAAATCAAATTATAAACCGATCATTCATAAATTGCAATTAGAACCAGAGTTTTTCTTTTGTTCCCAATCGTGTAATTATTCTTGTAATGTAATAATAAACGAAGCTTTGACATCTTAGAAAGAGGAGTCATTTCCTTTTATTACTTTCCTAAAGGGGTCCCAACTATTTAGTATTAATAATATGTATGTATAAATGCATTGCAACTTATTTGCAGGCAGGGATCTCATGTTGCGTTTTTTTAGGCGTAAACAAGCAGTCCATTTCTACAACTATAGAGATACCAGTTCAGGGAGAAAAATGGTTGAAGGCCATGTCTCTAAAGTCTGAATTTTCTAAGGATTTCTTAAACCCTGAATATCAAGAAGATAAGCTATCCAAGGGAGTGCCTATAAATCATATGATGGAGTATTTTGATAAGATGCTCAAAGTCATTCAGAGGTATTTTACTTGTGAAGGTAGGTTTAATATGGTCTACCAATACCATGTTAGACTATGATTCATTTTACTGGAAAAGAGTCCTTGAATCTAACCTTCTATCTACTCAGAAGCCTTGGGAAGATGTTAGATAAAGTTCAAGCCAAGTCTAAGCAGTGGGATACCAGCGTTTTCCATTATGGTCCGATCAATATGTTAGTGTTAGAAGAACTGAAAAACACTAATAGTGATTGGGATGCTTTCCTAGTTGCATCGGGCTTTCAGTCAGATGTTTTCAATACACCACAAACAAACAAAGAGACACCTATCTGATCCAGATGGATCTCAGTGTCCATCCACCTCTTCCAGTGAATCACCATTTTGACCCCGTGGTTTTGATAAACCATGATATTCACCCTTTTGATGGGGAATGGAATGTAATGCCATCTTCATTTGTTAATTACAGACATAATTTAATGATTTCCTAGTGGTCTTATGTACATGCCTACAACATAACATTAATGCATCGGATCCCATTAGAACTCTATAATTAAGCGCACTCATGCTAGAGTAGTATTGGGATGGGTGGTCGCCTGGGAAGTCCTAGTGTTTTACATGCCTATGGCATTTTATATAATTAGTCAAATTTATCCCACATGCATCATGGGAATTGTTCTCCTCTCACTCTCTCATATATAATTGAGGTGAATGAGGCCCTTTAAGCATGCAATGGAGTGTGATGTAAAGCTTCTTGTGAATGAAGCATGGCCAACATCTCTTTCTTTCTAGAGATAAGCTACCCCATTTTTCTAGTTTGTGTTCTACAGTGTTTTTCTATCTTATTCAAAAATATAAGTTGGGTTTCATTGTATTTCTGTGTTATCTTCTATATTTTTGTGTATTTCATTGTTATATCTCGGTTATATCTCTTCCTTCATGTCGTTCTCAAAATAATCCGAATTAGTGGCATCAGAGCAGTCTGCTCCTTGTCATTTTTCAGAGCAAGTCCCCGACGAGGTCAGGGTATAGAGATTTGGGTCTCGAGCTAGTTTTACTTGACGACAACCAATTTCACTAGCCCAAGCGACCTCCCATGACAAAAGAAAAGAGAGATGACAAAGCATGAGATCCTTTCAAGACGTTGCTCGAGGAAGCCCTCGTGCGACAAAGGAACGAGATGATGGACGACTTCGCTCATATCCTTCGAAGACTACCGATGGTGGTAGTCGAGGCATCTTCGACAAGCAACAATTTTGCAAGTGCGATGCCCTTCAAGGTACAAGTCAATTTTGATATCCCTTTATTTGAAGGTCGTATAGATGCAGATGCTCTAGAAAAATGATTGAATTTGCTAAAAGGTTATTACTATGTCCAAAAAAATTCTGACAGTGAAAAGATCACCTTCATGCTCCTTAAATCCCTTTCCCATGTCAGATCTTGGTGGGAAGGTTACTAGGAAAGGTACATCGCGGATGAATCTACAATATTTGGGAGAGAACCCACTTTGGCGGCCTTTGTAGATGCCCTAAAGGAGGAGTTCTACCCTGTCAGAAACTATGATGACCAATGCATGAGATGGAAAACTTTGCGTCAGAAAAGAGACAAGACGGTGTTGGAGTACAACATCTTTCATACCTTGTGCTCAAAGCTGGGTATCAAAGAATCCGAGCGGCACCTGGTTTTGAAATACCGTAGTGGTCTACATAGGTACATCCAAACAAATATGGATTTCTTGGACATCTTCTCACTGGGAGGTGCTTATCGATATGTAGTCAAAATTGAGCAGAAATTCAAGCAGCATAGTAAGTGGGAGAAGCATGGACAGAGCAAGGAAGGCCAACCTCAAGAGAGCCAGTCCCAGATGCAGGAAAAGAAGGGTAACAGGAAGTCTAAGAAAGACACTAGAAAGTGGTGTGAGTTCCACAATAGCCCTTAGCACAACACTGATGAATGTCGCTCAATACAATCATTGGTGGCTGAGCTCAAAGACAAAGAGTCGAACCCCGACTTGGACCCTGATTCAAAAAATAATAAAAGGAGACAGATCATTAATGCAGAACCCACTGCTAATGTCGCAACTGCAACAATCCAACCAGAAGAGGATCCTGAGGAGGGGGAGCGACTCTTCCATTCACAAATGTGGGTGAAGGTGACCCCACTAGATTTTATTGTTGATAGCGAAAGACAAAAGAAAATCATCTCAGCAGAGGTTGTCAAGCAGTTGGATTTTCCAACAACACCACACCCACAACATACAACATCGAGTGGCTTCGCCAGGGTCAAGATCTTCGTATTAGCCAGTTGTGTCGCATGTCCTACGACATCAAGCCCTTCAAGGATGAGGTATTGTGTGATGTTGCCCCACTGGAAATCTGTGATGTTCTATTAGGCCAACCATATATGTGGAGACGTCATGTTGTTTATAAGTCTCGACCTTGTAGCGTCATTGTTACTCTGGGGGGTCAGCTATACCAGATACCAGAGGTAGTTCTGACTATTGTCCCACCAAAACAATGCCACAAAGTAATCTCTCATACTACAAAGTTTAGCCTCTTCACAATCTGATCAAAAGGTGAACATAAGGACATTGCAACCACTACAGCCTCATCCCAAGACCTTTCTATCCAATAGAAGAAGATCGAAAAAATTGTAAATGAGTACCAAGATGTTCTTGCTGCACCTACGAGGGTGCCTCCACACTGCCCATTCAAGCAAGGTTATAATAGAACCCTTCATACTCTTCATGTTGCATCTTCACTGACATATTCCTCCCACACTCAGGTAGATCATGCAGCTAGATTGGTTGAACGAATCCAACCCCTCCAACAACAAGTTCATGACATCCTTCAACAAGCTAAGCAAGACAACTTCTTCAGCAAGGCAAGCAACACACCAAGCTTCAGATTTAGCAGAAGTCTCCCCGTCTCCCAAGGGAACTTGATGCATTGGGGACCATTGCTTCATAAGGGGGGAGGAATGATCCAGATGGATCTTAGTGGCCATCACCTCTTCCATTGAATCACCATTTTGAGCCTGTGGTTTTGATAAACCATGATATTCACCCTTTTGATGGGGAATGAAATGTAATGTCATCTTCATTTGTTAATTACAAAGATCATTTAATGATTTCCTAGTGGTCTTATGTACATGCCTACAACATAGCATTAATGCATTGGATCTCATTAGAACTTCATAGTTAAGTGCGCTCATGCTAGAGTAGTACTGGGATGGGTGACTGTCCGATAAGTCTTAGTGCTTTACATGCCTATGGCATTTTATAGACTTAATCCAATTTATCCCACATGCATCATGGGAATTGTTCTCCTCTCACTCTCTCACATATAATTGAGGTGAAGGAGGCCCTTTAAGCATGAAATGGAGTGTGATGTAAACCTTCTTGTGAATGAAGCGTAGTCAACACCTCTTTCTTTTTAGAGATAAGCTACCCCATTTTTTCAGTTTGTGTTCTACAGTGTTTTTCTATCTCATTCAATAATAGAAGTTGGGTGTCACTGTATTTATGTGTTTTCTTCTATATTTTTGTCTATTTCATTATTATATCTCGGTTGTATTTATGCCTTCACGTCGTTCTAAAAATAATCTAGATCACTACCTCTGTTGAAAAGATTATGCACACAGAGTCCAATAAAAGGAGGAAGATGGTAAAAAGGATAAGTCATCTCACTCAACTGATAAGATAGGTGAAGGCCTTTCACAACCTCTCGATGAAGAAACTTCTCATATGGCAGAATGTTCACCTATGGAGACATCCTCTAACAAAACAAGGAATCTGAAGGGAAAGAAACTTGTTTTTCCCCACCTGTTCTTGCAGAATCTGTTATGCCTAAAATACCATTCACCATATCAGCAACAAAGTAGCCCGTCTCTATGGAAGAGGGTTGCATCCAGAGCACAATCTCAGCAAACAGTCAAAACCAAGCCTCTTAAAAAGCCAATAGAAATCATTGAGATCAAGTCTCCTTCTGATGAAAGGGATCCCACTTTCAAAAGGCTCAGGAGACAGTTGAAAGATGTAAGGGTTGAGAATGAATAGTTGAAAAAGGAAAATCTGCATGCTAGGATTCAGCTAAAGAAAACTATAGAGATGAGTGAAGAAAATTGTTACAAAGGAAAAGCATTGGGTTAAAAAATCCTTATCTTTGCGTAAGCAATTGAAGAATGTGTACAAACAGAATAGAGCTTATCAAGCTAAAAACAGGAAGTTGAAGGAGGAAGTGCAACAGTTGAAGGAACAGATTACAAAAAAGAACCTGGACATATTGGCTCGAGTGGCCACTAGGAGACGAAGATGAAGCAGTCAATTTTGCTATGGTGTCTTATATTTGCAGGCTTATAACCCTAAGAAATATTTTTGTCTTATGATGTTATAATCATGCCCATATGCTATTTTTGCAAATCACTTTCATGATTTAGAAGTTGTAGCTGTAATTAATAAAGGTTTTAAGGCTTTTTGCACACTTTTGGCATCAATTGCTATGTTTTTAAGGAAAAATGACATCTAGAGGAAAGTTTGCAGCACATCTTGCTGAAGATCTTGCGAGCTGCTAAAACTGTAACAATTTGCAGTGCACTCACTGCAAACTTGACAATTATTTGGAATCTGAGTTGTAGAAGGGTTGCCACCTATCAGAGGAGGTTCAAGTAACTCCCCAGAGATCAGTTAAACATCAAGGGACACTTGTGCCCAAGATCCAGCTCCATCAAATCTTCATGCAATGAGTTGGTTGTAGTTGTATTTATGACTACCAATAGCCTCCTGAAATCTAGCAGTTTGTTATATTTTAGTTGGTTTGTTTGTTGCCACACCTCTCCTAGGCTCATAATCCAATGTAAGAGCTAGGTGGCGAATCCTAGAGGGAATTTTGATGATTTTTGCTATTTAAGATGTAATCTAACTCCATAGGAGGGCTCAAATGGTTTTAGAGAGGACTCATATCTTTTGTTTTAGACTGTAAGTTTCCAGATTGTATGTAATTAGACTCAAAACTCTTGGATAATTGAAGATCGGTTTCTTCTCCTATTGTCATATTATGTGTTTCAGTCTTGCTTTAATGTTGGCTATCAATGAATGATTCGTCTTTAGTACTTGTTCATGAATGCAGTGAATGATTTATTGTTTATTTACTGGTACAAGTGTTATCAAAGTACTTTTTCTTATTGATTAGGAGTTTCCTCTTCGATGAGAATTCTATTGTATATGTCTCGGAATTACCTAATGTAACTTGATGCATCTAATTCATTTTTCTGCTCAATCTTCCATCTTTCCATTGATGTTCTAAATACTGGTCTGATATTATTTCAATCCTTGCTTGCTAGTGTATATTTTGTGGAAATATTGTGTTGATGTTTTAAATGGATTTTCTCATCCATTTGCTACACCTAAAACTAAAAATCATATCTTTTACAAACTAGAAAATCTTATGTGTATTAGACTCGCACCTATAGCAGTCTAGGTGAGACTTCTAGTGCTAACAACAAACAACATATATATTCATGTTTTTTTTGTAGGCGGTTTGATGTATAAAACACGTACATCCCATTTTCAAACCTTTGAAAAACAACTTTAATCCCCCTTACCGTATCTTTGATTAAACACTTGTTTTTTTGGAATTCAACAATAAGATTTTGTTTTTCTTTGTGATTTGACTAATAGAGAGCAAATTTCTCCTCAATCTTTATACATACAAAACAATATCAAGAATGCCAATTTTCCCATCATCCATACAAACTTGAATAGAACCACTTCCTTTAGCTTGATGTTGTCTGTCGTCTCCAAGAATCAATGTTTCATCACTTCCTTCCTTAGTGGGATTTGTAAAAATATCTTTGTTTAAAATCAAAGGGGGTGAACAACCACTATCAAAATACCAAGTATCATCTTTGTTATAATCCTTGGTGGTGGCCATAAATATGTATATGCCAGTGTTCTCATGTTTTTTATCCTTATTTTCATACTTAACATTATTGTGATAATGTCATCCTCTGTTAGTTTGACTTCCTCTACTATTGTGACCTCCTTGAAATTGTTTACCCCCTTTGACATTGTTTTTTCGTCGTATGAAATTGGATGAAGTATCACCTGTAAAAGTACTCGTGCTTTCTTTGTTTTGTTCCCACACTCAATGGAAAATGACCACTCTTTCCATAGTGAAACAATTTCTAGTCCCCCAATTTTGACATTGGCCATGATGTTGGTGTCCTCTGGAGTTCTTCTTGGAATTCGACAATAAGATTTGTTTTTTCTTTGTGATTTGACGAATAGAGAGCACATTTCTCCTCAATATTGGTACATACAAAACAATATCAAGAATGTCAATTTTCCCATCATCCATAAAAACTTGAATAGAACCACTTCCTTCAATTTGATGTTGCATGTTGTCTCCAAGAATAGTTGTTTGATGTAGCATGAACAACCACTATCAAAATACTAACGATTAGGTGGTGGCCATAAATGTGTGTGCACCGGTACTCTCATGTTTTTTATCCTTATTTTTATACTTAATAACATTATTGTGATAATGTCATCCTCTACTAGTTTGACCTCCTCTACTTCGTGATCTCGAAAAATTTTACCTCCTCTGACATTATTTTTCCTTCCTTGAAATTTGATGAATTACCACCTCTAAAAGTACTCACAATTTCTTTGTTTTGTCCCAACACTCATTGGCCCAATGACCACTCTTTCCACAATGAAAATTTTACAGTCTCCCTATTTGGATATTGGCCATGATGTTGTTGTCCTTTGGAACTTTGATTTCTATAGTACCTTCCATATCCTCTAGTTTAGGAGGCAAATGCACCACCTTCTACGAAAATGGCCTCAAGCTCATCAATGGACAATGTCTTTTTATCCTTGGAAATGTTGATCGTAGTCTTGCAATGTCGAAATCCATCATGCAAGCTACTCAAAATTACATCTATAAAATCCCTATTTGAGAGTGTGTAGCCAAGAAAACTTAATTGTTGTGTTCCATGGGGACGCTCCCCCTAGGGTGAGGGTCGCGTCCCCCACGTTTCCCATGTCCCCAAGATGGGGGGACTCCTGGGTGGATGTTTCCCCACGTCCCCTTTTTGGGGAGACGCGGGGGAATGCAACTCCCCAAGGTGGGGGATGAGTCTCCCCGAAAGGGGGACTCCTGGGCAGCCCCCCAAATTTTGTTTTCCTAATAAGGCTTAAAAAACAAAAAATTGAATTTAAATAAATAAATAAAAAATAGAAAACAAATATGTACATAAAAAAGGGATAAAAGTTAAAACACAATTACTTTATTAAAATTTACAAGCTAAATAATTAAAACACAATTAAATTTTAAAAATTGACTCCATGCAAGAGATGGATGTAGGACCGCTCAATGAGATTGACTTCATGATTGTCATTTTAAAATTTATTCTATGTTCATTGTTTTTTCAGTTTTAACTTTTGAGTGACTCTAGATATTGATGACCTTAGACCTTGACTTGTCACTCTTTACTATTTTTATTTTTTTATCGAATAATTCCAGTTTACTATTTCAAACTTTAGTATCTACTATTTAGTATTTTGTTTAGTACTAATTAATTATATTCTAGAATGATGAATGATGAATTTAATTTTTAAATCAATGTATCAATATTTATTATTTTACTATTTATGTTTCAACTTTCATTTATGATTTATGAATCAATGTATTTCATTACTGAATTTGAATTCGAATTTTGAATCACGTTTAATAGTTTATATCATTTACAAATTTGAATTTTCAATTTAAGAATTTAGCATTTTAGTATTTACGATGAATTTGCATGGAATGAACATTGAATTATTATTGTTGAGGTTTTATCATTATTATTTTTATTTTTTTAATTTTTAATTTTTAATTTTATATATGTGGCATCCCTTGTCCCCCATTTCCCTAAAATCCCTAAAATTCAGGGGTAGTTCCACACGTCCCCCTGTGCATCTCCCACATTGCTTAATTGTGATCTCAATTCCTTCATTATGCTTATTTGCTTGGAAATCAAATCATAAGCCCTCATTTTAGTGTTATATAGCTTGTTTTTTGTGTTCATTAATCTGTTAGAGATTATAAGTTCAAATAATGTTTTTAACTTGTCCCATTGCACATATGCTAGATCTACTCCTATAAGATGAACACGGATATGATCTGCAACGTTCAATCTAATAAGCTTTCATGCATGGATATTCTTCTTATTATACGACCAGTATATCATGGAGCGGTGGAGTGGTTACTTTACTCACAACATCATAACCATTATCGTCACACAAGATATCTTGAAATCTATCTTTCTCCAAGCAACATGATTTGATTTGTCAACTAGTTTGACATGTTGTGCCAAGATTGTAGTGCTTTCCGTTTTATGGAAATGAGAGAGATAAATCCCTACACAAGTTCGTCCCACTTCAACCCAGGGTGTGAAATCACCACCACAAAAATTGTAATTTGCATGATACAAAGATATTTCCCTTTGCATGAGAAAGTAGTCTTTACATCAAATTTTTAACCTTGTTGTCAATTACAACCCGCTTATTTTCACTCTTTTACAAAATCTCTCCCTTCCCTTTGTAACATTTATGATACTCAAAGTATGGAAATGAGAGAGAGACAGATAAATCATTACACAAGCTCTGATACTATAAAAACTGGAGGAAGCAATAATCTATAAACAATAGAACAAACATAAACAGATGTGGCAGAGGAGGAGCACAACCAACTCGCACCAAGCTTATATAAGAATGACTTGAGTCACCCAGACGAAAATGGCATCACTCATGAGACTCTTTCAACCAGTGTGCACATCCAGAGCGATGCCAAAACGGGGGCATCTTATAAGTGCAAAGTTATATTTAAGTCCTGACAATCACCAACTAAAAATGTGCATCTAACATAAATAGCTTACAAAGAGTTTGCAATATCTTAAAATACCTTGCAATCTATTTTCAGTAATTTTTTAGTTTAGAGTTCTCTGCAAAACGTGCTTTATTTTAATTTAATTCATCAGACAATGATAAGCCCCTAATTACATTTTTAAGAAATACTGACCTGAGGTGTCCTCACCTGTGCTGATATTTATAAGACAATTCCAAATATTTTGCACCCAAATTACATTTTTAAGAGAAACTGACCTAAGGTATCCTCACATGTGATGATATTTATAAAACATTTCCAACTATCCTGAATACTGTCAACTCAAGTACTTCAACTTTGCTTTCCCACTGCATTCAATACTTCTAGGGGGTCATTGTGAGAATGAGTGAAACCCCTCTGACGCTCCTCTTTAACTGTTTCCTGAGACCGGAAGGCTATAACCCATGCTCTTCTCCAACTGGAATTGCTGTAGTTACCACCTGATCCATGCAGGATCCGCTCATGATGCACAGTAACATCCCCACGGCTTAATTCTGCAGGTTTGGGTATGTCTTTTTCTGAAAGGGTGGACGAAAGTGTATGGGAGTTGTCACGATTTCCGTGGAGAGAACCATGGTCTCGCAAATCTGGTTCCAGATGTGAACCTGGAACAAAATGCAGACACCCATTTTCAAGTGTGGAGTTGTCAATGGCAAGCCAAAAGGATGCAGTCCTCGTGTCCTTTGTCACTGGCCAGTAAGCCAAATCCTGATGCCTGTTTATCAACAAATGAACCTTTGATTTTAGTATGTGATGGAGAGCTTCTCAAGATAAATTTTGATCGATTGGACGATAGAAAAGAGCTAAATGACTAAATAGAAATCCATTCTATGTGAAATTGGATGCATGAGACTTTGTTCGGGTAAGGTAAACTTATAGAATAGGTCACAATGAATGCTCAATAAGGCCACAAGAAGTACAATTTTAACTTTTAAAAGTTTGGATTTCTCAACACCAAACAAAACTATATACTTCACTAGGCATCCTGATCTTTAGGTCCGTTCAAAATGATGATTTCAAGTATCTGAGGATTGATAAGCTAGACTTCAGGGTAGAAAGAAAAAAATGAAGATGAATCACTGCAAGAAAGTGAGTTTCTTATAGAAAGTGAAAGTTTCAGATCAATTTTGCAAATCATTATTAATTCTACATAGTTCATGTCATGGAAACAAAACACTTTCACCAGATTGACAAAAATAAATTTTTGAATGGGACTGAGTCTAAGGCCTGATTTTATAATGGGGCAGAACCTATTGCCTAGTTACTTATTTGCATGTGCACATTCCAATGGAAGTAACAAAACCATAACAGACTGTTATGGTGCCTGCATCAAATTGAAACGCCATAAAGCAAATCCATGTGAATAATGCAGGTTCAAACGTTACATTTGTCATGATGTTATTGATCTTATATTAATTTTTAAAATTAACATAGAGTGATAGATTTCCAAACTGTGATTGGAATACTGCATGTATGAAAAAACAATAGTAATTAAAATATTAAAGAAAAATGAGCTCACTCAAATTTTAAAGTAAAATGGCTCAAGAACTGCTTTGAACTAGGTCAACCTTATGTTCCAATATTTCTATCAGAAACAAATTAGATAAAGGAAAAGCACATTTTTTTCACCTGCCTGGTCTAAAGCCCACATGGGTTTTCCAGCACTTTCAGCAGGGACCAAAAACAAAATTCACAAGAACTAACATTTCTTTTTGAAAAATACATCTTATATTAACAAGAGAATATTTAAAAAAGAACTTGAAATAAAAGCGGAAGGGTATATATAGTGGAGTCTTGTATCCTCTTCCTTAGAGCTACTAAAGCTGTAATCTTGCTCACCTGGTTCGAGTTT
This sequence comes from Picea engelmannii, assembly GCA_009831015.1. Classification (NCBI taxonomy): domain Eukaryota; kingdom Viridiplantae; phylum Streptophyta; class Pinopsida; order Pinales; family Pinaceae; genus Picea; species Picea engelmannii. The sequence continues at coordinate 41,273 of ML802140.1, read as the reverse complement.
GTGTTTGAGTTTGGTGAGCTTGAGGTTCGGTGAAAATTTGACAGTGAAAAATTATGTGATAAAATTCGAATTTAAGTTAGAAAAACTATAGAATTCACCTCATTCTCTGTGTCTTGTGCAGGAGAGATAGGATCTTGCAGAGCTTCACCGGATGGAGGAGTGGATACTAGTGCTTCATCCTCATAACTCACTTCTTTAGTCAAGTCTTTACTGCATTCTATTGAATCATAGGAAAAATCTTGCTCCTCTTCAAAGGTTTGACAACCTTCTTCATAAATCTCTCCTTCTATATCAGAGGGTTCCTGGTATTGAGTATGGTATACATCTCTGAGATCTTCCACAATCTCAGTGGTGAATACTTCGTCCTCTAGGGCTATTGTGATATTTTGAAGGGCATCTTCATATGTCTRGCATTGTGGTTTCACAAACTCAATAAACCTACTGATAAGGTCTACGAAAGATGATATACCCTTATTTTCACAACAACTCTTAATCCAATCTTGCAAAAAAGACGGACGATAGGGAAAGTATGAACAATTTYACTAGAACACACTCCCCTTCAAATTCTATCTCACTTATATACTTCAATAATTCTACAATGCGAGTAATTGGGAGGCCTCCGAATCTTGGAGAGTTGTTTAACCATTTTATATCAAAATAATGTGGGTATTCTTGAAAACTTTCMAAATCMATAGTCGGATACACTTGTTCCCAGGGCGCCACGATCCCATATCTTGGAAATATCACAAAGTTGAGAGTAAGGTGGCACCTTGGAAAAGGTCAGTGGAGTCGCCAAATATCCTTTTAAGGATTATCAAAGGGAGTGAGGGAATCACCTTGAGTGGAGTCGCCAGGAAAGCTTCGTAAGATGAAGGCTTTGAGGGAAAGGCTTACCGAAAAAGTGTCGTTGAGGAATATTGACTCAGTGTTCCTCGGCAACGACGCCAAAAATGTTATCACGCAATCTGTACTTTCCCAAAGCCCAAGGCAAGTAAGAGAGATTGGTGTAACAAACATGATATCCTATCACTATCACCTTAATAGAAAATCCCTACTTTTTAGGGATAGGCGGGATCTACCCCAGGGGAGGCGCCCCCGATAACCCAAAGGGCTGGAAAATTAGGGTTATGGTCAAGATATATTCCCCCTCTCACTGGTTACCAAAGTCGCTAAGTCTGTGTCTAAAAGATGAGGTTAATGAAGTGCTTGATGTACCTGCCCGAAACAAGACAATATAACATGCATATACAATAATTCCAAGTACAAATATGATAATAACACCTCAATAGACAATGGATGGTGAAAATAAGTGCTAGCTGATATAAAATTGCAACAATTAATAAGTTTACAACAACAATTAATAAATTGTAAAAGCTGTAATAAAATCTCTTCAGAATTGCTTGAAAAGACAATGAAAAGATAACATTTACGAAGCAGAATGATAATCAAATGTCATAAGCAACTTTTGAAGTGTTTAGCTAGCATTCAAAGTCAATTATGTAGAAAATTTGTTGCAGTTAGATGGATGTAGCAAACATTTATAACAGCAGCAAGAAAGTCAGCGATCTAGGATAAATTAGTGTTAGATTTAATTAGTAATAGCTTAAGAGAATAGTGTTTGAGTGTTTGATCAACCTTCCAACAAAAGAGAGACAAGAGTCTAGTGTCTTTAGGGTTTATGGAGTCAATTATATCAGCACATTAACTTGGAGAGACAACAATGATTATGCTTGTCTAAAATATAACAAGGTGGAAGCTTGAGAAGTAGTACCTTAAGTTCTCAAGCACCAAGCCTCAAAGAGAAGGTTCAACTAGGGTGTAGGCACTTCTAGGCCCTAGTGATTTCTCCTATCCTTAGACTCTTGAAAAATATTTAATGCAATACGAACTAGAAAAAACTTCTAAAGTGATAGCACTTTAGGGCTCTAGAAGTTTGTCTAGACAAGATCTTTTTAAGCAAAACTAGCAAAATAAAGAGCAAGAAAGAAGCACCTTATGTTTCTTACTCCTAGGGTTTCAAGCAAGCAATTTCATAATCTTACATATGAACAAGTAAACATACCATAGACATTTATCATGAAATGAAAATTGCAGATTTACTTACTTCACCAAGAATAATCAAGCACAAAAACCCTAGATTTGGCAAAATTTCACCAAGAAATGATCCAAAATAGTCTCCAAGCAAGTGTGTCTTGGTAATTTCAGCCAATAACCCCTTTAGGGAGAAAATTTCAGTCCTCCCTCTTGTGAGAGGTGAGTTGTGATGTAAAAATGAGAGCACTTTATGTTTATTTATACAAAATTTTGACCTTTAATTAATTTTCAGGTCAAAATAAGGCCGACCTGGCCAATTTACAATAAAATTCAATTTTGACATAACAAAAATTAATTAGCATCTAAAGACACCTCCAAGGGTGACGTTGAAGCCTAAAGGTGGAACGTTGAGCCTAAAATGTAGGGCGCTTGGCCTCCAAAGGCCCCAGATGATGCCCACACGTGCCACCAAGCTCATAAATGCCTCCAAAACGAAAACCCTAGCTCTGGATGATGTCTAGGGTCATGGTGTTGACTTCGAGGGCCCTCAAGGGCCAATGTCCATGTGGAAGAGCAAGGTCCCCCTGGGTCTAGGTCTGCCAGGGTGCCTCCAAAGGCAACGTCTTTCTTTTTCTTGATGAAAATCTTCAATTTCTTCTTACCCGTGGTTGGAGTTGTAGTATCCATTTGTGGGCTTTAACCCCCATGAAGTTCTGAGCTAATCATTCCCTCATGTGTACCTGTCCATCGAGCAAGGTCCTGCAGCAACAACAAGTACGCCCTCTAGAGGTTCATAAGTCACAGGGATCAGAGCATGTAAATCACATCCAATAATTAAACTACCCAAACATGTGCATCAAACCCCCCTTAACCCAGACAAATGCTCAAATACGTTATGCAACTTGACAAGTTAGGTTTGGAGAAGGTCTCAGGGTGTCCTATTGGGCTAACCTCTCTTAAGTTTGGGGTGTTTCCCAGGTGGGATCTAATCCAAGTCATGTAAGTGTATGAGGTGGCATAGGGTAAGTATTTGGGCATGGGGTGTGTTGTCGTCCTTATACACACTTGCAAACATGAGCTAAGTCCTGCTCACTTAGTGTGTCCTTAGAGGCACAATGCCTAGGTTCAAAGCCCACATTGTCACTTTGACTTGAACCTCTTCCGTCTAGGCTTACTCCTAGGGAAGCCAAGGGGGGTAGACCCTAGTTACTAGATGAGATTAACGTTTGAGTTCTAGGAGTTGGTTTTAATTAGTTTAAAGGTTGGGGGTAAGATCTAGCCTACGATGCAAAGGCAACAATGCAATGTGCAACAATATAGGATGAGAAGCAAGCCTTTTCCTAGGACAGCTAAGACTAGTGCCTAAGATTGGGCGAGGGGTCAACTAAAGTTCGAGGGAGGTTAATTACAATGATTACACAATATTACAAATAAATAAGCTACTTTACAACAAGATTAGATACAAAGAGTTACAACTAAATACAAAGTGAATAGATGATACAAATATGAGAAAAAGATACAAAGCAAGATACAATGATTTACAAAGACACTAACTGAAATTGCTTGTATGTGCAGGAAATTAAAGATACTCAAAAGGAAACACTCACCAACACATCAAGCCTAGCATGCTCAACAATAGAATGTCTCCCAAAGGGATGCACTACTCTATTGTGACTGCTTTCAATGACAAACAAGATTACACAAGATCCAACAAGAGAGTGCCTCCAAAGGATGCACAACTTCTTGAGGGACCAAACCCAAGATATGAACACTAATTAACTGAAAAGGAAAAGATTAAAGGGAAAGTGTCCAAAAGCACAACTATGACTACTTAGTTATTAACCCACAATACATAAATTAAACTTGCATGAAAAGTAAGAGTGAAATGGAAGTTGCTTGCAATATTAGTTAAGTGTCAACCATAAAAGTGATATACCAAGTTGATGCCCAAAGTTGTATAGTGGATTAAGGAGTTGATTAAGTTGTTAAGTTAAGAGTGACTCCTAGCTAAGTGTCAACCCAATACTCCCTCCGCTTGTACCAAGTAATTGTTGGGTGCTCAAGAAGTATGGCAACAAGGCCTACCCTAGCTCCACAGGTCAACCCAAGGGAAAAGAGTACTCCCGGAAAGGACACTGAGCGCCACAAGATCGTCCCCGACCTATCACCTTATGTTGCTTCCTCTAGTCCTCGTTTAAATGGCAAAGTTGGGTCAGTAGAGGTGCCCTATTAAGTCTAATTTATTATTAGGCCTATGGTCTAAGTTAATTTTAGTGTATAGGTGTGTAAAAGTGAGATTTGCTTGCCCAAAAAGTGTGAAATAGTGCCAAAACCGAAATATAAAACTTGCAAGAAAAGAAGTGCTTGTCCACAATAGATTTTACTTGAAAAGCATGAAAAAGGAACTTATTAATAGCTTGCAAGATAAAGAATATAAGTTTCCTTAAACCATCACAACATGCCCATGATACTTGCAAATAAAATAAGTGCTTGAAAAATAAAAGTTGCAAAGTAAAATGAAATTTTTAAAGCATGAGATTGAACCTATGCCTCCATGGGCTTAAGCTAGCATTAGTGATGTGAGATCTACTTCTAGATAATTTTAACCCATTCAGCACAACACATTAGAAATAGATGGCTAAGCTAGCCTTACGATTTTGGGAGTTGGCTATGCCAACTTTACATCCAAGGTGTGGGCAACTAAAGAATCAAAGAAAAACTTGAAAGGAAGAACTTGAAATACAAACCACTCACAATGGCACAAGGTGGAGGCAAGCCTTCCTATTTTGTGCCAAAGGAGGTTGGAAAATGAATAAACTAAACTAGAGCAACTTAGCCACACAACCTTGCTCTAATGACAAGTGGGGCAAAGAATGAAAAAAGAACTTGCAGAATATTAAAAGCCACTTGGGGACCCCCTTTGGGCTTGCTACAATGCTTAGAAAAGAAAGAGGAATGGTTGAGACTTGTTACCCAATCAAAGGAGGGGTCATTTGTGTGTTTTGTGGCTAAAAATGGACAGCACTTCCCCTAGATCTGGTGAGAACCTGCAAAAAACAGCAAGCTATTGCTTGCTGGAAATGTTGCAAAACACACAGAAAAGTCAAGAAAATTTATGTTTTTCAACAGAAATTTTCTGCAAAAAAATTTCAGAAAATGAGTTTGATATATTGACCTATCTAAGAGTGTTAGCCAACCAAAAACATGAATATGTATGAGCAGAAAAAGAACTCAAGAAAGAGAGGAGTTTGAGTTAAGTTATGAAGGAGAGCTTCCAACTTGAAGCCAACCTTACAAACCCTTGAAGCAACCTGCAACTTGTGAAGCAAATGTGAGATGAGAGCAAATAGTTGATAAGATAAACAAGTAATACAAACTAATTTGCACTACTTACTATCCTACTCAAGTAGATCTACAACTACACTATTGTATGATCTATCCAAACAAACTAATTTGTTTTAGATATCTACTCTAGATCTCAAATAAACAATCACATGGAACTAGATCACCTCCAAAGCATGTGCACCAAGACAAAATCTCATGTACACCAAAGTCTTCCAAAGCTCTTTCTTATTACCCAAATGAGAAAGTTGCAACAACTAATTGCTACAAGATCCTCTCCAAAATAGAGCAAAAATGAGTGGAAGCAAGAATAGAAGATGAGAGAGGGATGAGGCAAGAAATTGGTAGAATAACAATAGCTCAAGAGATGGTTAGAAATGAGTGAGGGAGGGCTCTTATTTATACTTGGGAAGGCAATGTTACCCCTCTTGGATGAGAGCCAAGTGTCAAAACCCAAGTCAAAGTGAGAATCTCAAGAAGGGGGGCACAACTCTAGGGTTTTGGCAGGGATGGATGAAGTGGCAATGAGTTGGAGTGAGTTGGCAAGGCTTTGACAAGTCAAATGATGAGTTGTAGGGTCTAGGGAGGCTCACCAAGGGATAGAATAAGTCTCCCATCAATTTTTTTATTATTTTTTTACTTTTTGGAGACTTTTTAGAAGGGGGGCACACCTCTCTAGGGAAAGTGACGTTTTTTCTTAATGGCTTGGTGAGGGGGTGATGTGAGGGTTGGAAAAGGTTAGGAATATGTCTTCTCATCATCTCCCACCTTTACTTTACTCAAATTGCTCAAAATTACAAAACATGACATTTTTACTATGTCATGACTAGCAATTAAAATTGTTGTTTTGACTAACTTGGACTCCCTATGGACAAACACTTAGCAAAAGTTGTCCAATTGAGTTGAAACTTGGTCCAAGGATGTAGGGGGTCTCATTCCATTTCTTTTGAGCACAAATACCCCTAGCAAAATCCAAGGACCTAGTTTTTACATTATTTATAAAAAATTAATTAATTAAATTACCCAACCTTAGACAATTTCAATTAATTAAAAAAAATCTATCTAGACTCAACGAAATTCCGCAAAACTTCTAGAGATGTCTTACAGAGTCATTTACATCATTCCTAAACACTAGTTACCAAAGGATGACACCATTAGAACATCTTTCACCACTTTGGAGGAATTATTTGTGGGAGTGAAAAACTCAAGGGAAATTAATAAGGTTGGTTAGGCCAAATTAATGTAACGTACCCCAAATTTTAATAAAATACAATTTTTTGACTAGGAAATGAATTGCAGGTGTCGGATGCGGGAACCATCATGATCGAACTGTTACGCATATTGGACCGTAGGGTCCGATAGCTCAGGAATCGTCTGCTAGACCAAGTTAAAGTCCAGTGGGACAAGTATAGTCCAGGATCTGCTACTTGGAAGGATGTCGAGACATTACGACGAGATCATCCCTCACTTTTTTGACCACCTCGAGAATATGTTTCTCGAAGGTTGGGTGTATGTAACGCCACCTTTGACTTAGACAACTAGGATTACCTGAGGCCTAATCACCTTTATTTTCTATTCACTGTGAAACTATTAATGATACACTTGCACTTTTAAGACATATGAACCTATATGAATGTTTAAACGTTATTTGAATGATGATGGATATGATGCAATCTATTATGTGAATGAAAATTCTATGAATGTTTAACGTTATTTGAATGATGATGGATATGATGCAATCTATTATGTGAATGAAAATTCTATGAATGTTTAACGTTAATTGAATGATGATGGATAGGATGCAATCTATTATGTGAATGAAAATTCTATGAACAGTTAACGTTAATTGAATTATGGGGATATTATGCAATCTATTTCTAACTTGAAAATTTTGACATTTAAAGTTGTTGGTACGGGGATACCGAATTGAGATTATGGTTGAATGCATTTACATGATGATAATGCATAGATATGTATGAGTTTGTGTTATAGACTAATCTGCAGGTCAATGGGCTATGAAATAGCTAAAGGATAATGTTAATAAAAGTGGATGTCATGACCACCGACCGAGAAACAATATGGTATGAATCTTTGTATGTGAAATTATGCTGGTTCGAATGCATTGCTATGATATGTGGACCAATGCAGGTTTTTCAGGTGGTGAGACTGCCTAAAACTGAATATACGATGACAAAATTCCCAGCAACACAGTGCCACTGTATATTCCATGGTAGGGTGTGGACCCTAGTCCTATTACGAGGGGTGGAGGCATTTCCCACCGTGTATCCTCTGAAACCTGGAGTCATGGGAGGACGGTGTTAGCTCACACTCCCCTAGACATGTGATGATGACTGTCAGTTGCCTGCTGGGGAAGCTTGGTCAAGATAGTGACACTTCTTCTTACAGGTTCTATTTGGAGTTAGGTCAATATAGTTGACACTCCAAGATAGTCCAGCAGAGGAAGGATAGGGATGGAAGACGGAAGTAAGTTAGGGAGGAAGGATGAATAGAAATAATTGAGAGGGTATGGGGATTTGCTTTATAGTGGAATTTACTGTTTTCCCTTTTTGAAAAGAGAATATGTAAATATGTATATTTATAATTGCTTAACTGAACTACAATTGTCTAAATGAACGTTGTTGAGCTAAATTATTGTAATTAAGGGATTTTGCAAACATTTTAATTGGTTTATGATCTTTTATAAAATGAATAGTCTTGTTGATTGGATTGGACGCATACAAGAATTACTATAGGTGTGATAATTATTGTCATTAGTACATACGCGAGACTTGTATGTGATAGCTACACATGCATTTCTTGCACATGTACACTAGTATGTATAAGTTCTTTTTTGTTTGTTCACTGATAATGTGTTTATTGGATATAAATGTATGAACCATGTGTCATTTCCCTTGTATTGTAAATTACTCTAACTTCAGGACGAAGTTTCTTGAAGGGTGGGTGTATGTAACAACCCTAATTAATTCTTTAATTATCATGAATAATAAATATTAGTTAATGAATTATTAAAATAGATTTTATGAAGACTTTATTATAATATATTTGTTATTGGTAGTTGAACCAATTTATGGGAGGGATAAGGTGGTTGAGTGATTAATGAGGGGAAGGCGATTGGATAAGGGGGGGAAAGGGAGATAAGGCAATGAGAGGACTTGGGAAGGGGGATCTTCTTTTGGTTGGGTGATATTTTTAATGGATGAAAGGGTGAGAAATTGGGAGAGGGAGAAGGAGAAGGGAGGAAGTAGTTTGGGTTGCATCTGTTTTACCTACAGCTTGCTTGAGGACTCTCACAGGGGCACGTGTTACTGGGAATTTTGGGCTCAAGGGCCAGGAAATTGTAAGGAATCCTGGGGCTAGGGAGTCGGAGAGGTTGTTCCTAGTTGGCTGGAAGGTTACTCGGTTTGGTCAGGATCCATCAACTTCAGATTCAGCATCAGGTTGAGGTCCAACATCAGGTTGAGGTAAATACCTCATGCTCATTATTATGATGTTGTTGTTCATTATTATCATTATTATGCTGTTGTTGTTCATTTTTATGTTGAACATTATTATTATGTTGAACATTGTTATTATGCTGAACAGTAAATAAAGGAGTAAATAAGATAGAATTTCTATACTTATTTTTATTTTTATGAGGCTATGTATGCATAGAGCCTTACAATTAATAACCTTAGGAAGAAAAACACTCAGTGAAAGGAACTCTCCTAATGAAGAAATCCTAAGGTAACTGACCTAACTATGATCCATACAGACCTATTACATTATTATCCCACGTAGAGGAGTGGAAATTCCAATTATAAAAAGACGTGCTAAAGGCCAAAAATGCCTTGTAGAACCAAGAAGTCTCTGATTTGGTAGCATCTGATGATGCATATCTTCATGGTACATGGAGTTGAGCCCCTAGTTGAATAGGTGGTGAACAGGGTGCATGTAATAATAGGGAAATGTAAAGTCTTACCTATGGGTGCCTTTGTAAAGGGCGAGTTGCACCTTGTCATAAATGCAATTGTTTCTTAGCCCATTCATTGCCTTTTATTCTTAGCTTTATTTCTTTTGATCTTTTTCTTTTGTACTTCAAGGGAATAGTTGAGGGTCACTGTCCTGGCTTGATGACCAGAGGTGACAGTGTTATCCACAAACATTTCACGGAAATGAGAAGGTTTGCTCGTGATGAGACCCCCTTTCTCTTGGCTATGCCACTACCCTAGTTTGGTGACCAGATAGGTAGTAGTGTCGTACCGCTACATGCCCATAGTCATAATAGGTCGACTCATGATGAGACCTCTTATCCATCAACTAGTACCTTGAGTATTTATGTATCTTATGGGTCCCCTTTTCTTAATGAGAAGCGTTTCACATCTTTCTTGAGGATCCCTAGGTGAAGCATCTCAAAGGTTTCAACATTGGCTTTTAACTCTTGCCAGCTGCTTTTACCCTCTAGGCCTTTAGCCCCTTCTTCCCACAAGTTAAGGTACAACCCTTTCTAGCATAGCCAATCCCAATGCCCAAACAAGGATAGGGGAATGGAAGGAATAAGGATGGAAAGTGGTAAGTATGGAGGGAACGGACGATGAATTTTCACAGACCCACCAAATAGCAACCCATCCTAAAGGGAAACCAACTTACTAGGGCACCGTGTTACCTTTCCAAGTATAAACAAGGCAAAAAGCATAATTTCCAAGCAAACGTCATGAAATGAAGAAGGATTCAATACAACATATTCAAGTACTTCAAAAATCAGAGTGATACATACCATGATACCCGAACTCATTACCTCATGGAGCAAGACCCACCGCTACTTCAGGACCAGGCTGGTGGGATGGATACTGCTGCTTGTGATGAATGGACTGCACTGAAGAAAATAGGGGCCCTTCAGGGCCATGCTCAAGTCGTTTGGCTCTCGATACTCCATGTCTAGAACCGGTGGGCCTTGAGATGTGATCTCCTATTTATCCCTAGGCTAAGGGATAACATGGCACATGTAACCTCCCAGGTGGACCTCCATCAATAATGCATGAACATATGTGCAAATGTACCATTGAAGAGTGGGACTTCTCCAAGTGAAGCATCCTCAACAAGTGCATGGACATGTGGAGTAACTCCATAGGTGGAAATCTTCTCAAACATATCCATGTCCCAACCTTCAAGGTGTAACCAACCAGCCAACCCATAGGTCCATGAACCAAGGGGACGACCCGTAGCAATAAATCCATGTGACTGGTGATCAAAGACTCTATGAAGGATGGAACAATTTCGTCAACCAATTAAATTAGAACCCTTTAAATAATGGATCTCATGTGGATCTTTATGCCATATGTGTTGGATGCTTTTGCTAGTGGAACGCCTTCCTTGAAAAGTCTTCCTTCATAAACCTAGCAAGTTGCTTCTAAGTTGGCACTCCTTTGACTCTAAGCTTGATCAAATCCATCCCTCAAAAACCACAAAACAAAAGGGGGTGCCCCAAGTAATGACAAACAACAGCTACCTATGAACCTCCAAATTCCAGCCTTGAAATTAGCCCAACACTTCGCCACGGATAAGGAAGCATTGCAAGGACGAATTGATCAATTCATGGACTTGGAGGAAACTCGAAGAATGGCTTTTGATTAAATGGCAAAGAACCAGGATAAAGTAGAAGGAACCTTTGATCGTAAAGCAAAGCCGAGAGACTTCAAGAAGGGGGATTTGGTCCTAATGTTGGACAAAAGAAGAGAAAAACATGGAATGCATCAAAAGGTTGATAGTCTGTGGTTGGGACCCTACACGATAGAGGAAATATCTGGGTTAGAATCTTTCTATTTGTCCATAGCATAGGGGATGAGGATGCCATTACCAGTGAATGGATCCCTCAAAAATTATTTCCCAGATGGTACTTGACTCCTTCAGGGCCCTGAACCTAGGTAAGTAGGTAGGTCATCTTGCTTTCTTGCATTTGTATCTTGATTGCTCATGGTAGTTTAGTTGCATCTCATCTTTGATTTTCATTTTTCTCTACTTGCATTATTGATTTACGTGCATTTCTTTTATCATATTATATGAAAAGTACAAAATTTTATTTTCTAGATTACTTGTCATTTTTGAAATTTTGATTTTTAATTATATGAGCAAAGGGTGAGTAAGCCACCCTAGATTTTTTATGTTTCACTGTAGGCACAGGTTTGACCAGGAGATGCTAAGGTTCTCATGCACTCTACGACGAGTACATGTCCCCGAGTAGGAGCCAGATGTTATCCCCAATTTCTAGGGATAACTAAGGAGATGATGTCTCGAGGCCCTCAACTTGCAGACATGGACCGAGAGACAGATGACTGACAACGTCCACATGCACAGACAAAGACCCACTTCACCACCACACATCTTGGATTCGTATGATGGCATTCACCACATCAGCTTGCTTCCGGAAGACGATGGGTCTTGCTCCATGAGGTACAAGTCAAGTATTGTGGTAAGTATCACTTTAATACTTGAGGCATTTGAATATGTTGCATTTAAAACTACTTTTGATTATAGAACGTCTGCTTGGAAATTATGCTCTTTGCCCTATTTCACCTTGGCGGTTGACATTGCGCCCTAGTAAGTGGTCACCCTTGGGGATGGGTTTGCTACTGGGAGGTCCCCTTGACGAGTGATCGTGCCATTCCAAATCATACTCATCACTTTCCACATTTCCTCCTTTCATCTCCTTATCTTTTGGGATTTTCGGGTGTACTAACCCAAGAAGGGATTGTACCTCATTTCATGGGAAGAAGGGGTTGAAGGCCTAGAGGGAATATAGTTGGCAAAAGACAAAATCCAAAACTATAACCTTCCAGATGCTCGCCCAAAGAGGTCTTGAGAACAATGAAACGTTTCTCCTAAAAGATCAAAGACCTCCAAAATTAAATACACACACACGCATATATATATATATATATATATATATATATATATAAATGTCCCACTTGTTAAGGGATCTACACAAGTGTGTTACAAGCTTTTCTTTACCCATATGGCACTTTGTGTACCTCTCCCTTCAAGTGACACTATGGTACTACCACCCAAGTTTTATGTTACCCATTGGGAGTACCCAGTTGTTCTGGACCTTAATTAATCAATGGAAAATGAATGGGCTTGGAAAAAGGATGCATTGAAAACGAAGGTGCAACACACCCTCTACAAAGGCACTGATAAATGAGACAGTACAAACCCTTGTATGTCATGAACCCCATACCCAAAAGTCTTACCTCTCATCCACTTCATCTTCTCCACATGACTTAGAAAGGGTCCACCTAAGAAACACTCATTGACTCAAGGAATGATCCACCCAATAGGTCACCTTGTCA
>ML802139.1:242243-275146 GCA_009831015.1 Picea engelmannii | reverse complement strand
CATTGACCAACATCTATACTCCAAAAAATCTCAATGTACAAGGATACATAAAAAAGAAGGAGGTAACAATATTGATTGATTCCAGTAGTGTCCATAATTTCATCAATTAAAAATTAGCAAAAGATCTCAATTTATTTGTATATCTAACACCAAAGTTTCAAGTAATGATTGTGGATGGAGGTAACGCAAATTGATCTAGGAAGTCTCATTGTATTAAGCTCAACATGGGGGTATATTTTTTGGATATTCCCATGATTTCCATTAAAATGGGTGGTTATGATGTTGTATTATGGGTCTAATGATTACAATAATTGGGGACAATGTCCCTTAATTTTCAATATATTTTCATGAGATTTTCCTTGGATGAAAAGGGAATTGAGCTTAGAGGTATCCAAGGGAAACCATCTAAGGTGATAATATCCAATGACATGACAAAATTACTTAAAAAGGGATTCCATGGTATAATTGCACAATTGTTCTCAATCTATATACTATACTCCATTAGATCACCAAATAGTTATCAACAATCATTCCAAGTTATTTGGTGAAATTCCTAAGGGTCTTCCACCTACTATAGATCATGACCATGTTATTTGTAACACCCCAGTTTTGATCCCTATGACTATAATTTATTATGTAATTGTGAATTATCCTAGTGAGTCGGTAAAGTTAAAAAGGTGCAAGAGTGCCTAGGAAATGTAATACTTCAAATATATTAATAAAATACATTGTTGGTACCAAGGAATATAAGGACAAGAGATAGGGATGATATAGATTTTATGAGAAGAATGAAATGAACACATATTATTATTATTATTAACACATAAACACAAAGAAAAATAACAGAGATACAGTAAAACTAGCTTCTATTCAATAAGGAAATATGTTGAAACTGTAAAATGCATACTGAAAAAAGATTTCTAGAATGGTGGCAGTTTATCTCTGAGAAGAGATGTGATAGCCGTGCTCATTCGCAAGAAGTTGGTTAAAATAAGGTTCTCCAATCCTTTTATAATAAATAGGAATGAAAAAACCCTAGACATCCAAAAACCTAACCCTGGGAGATGAAGCACCAAAAGTCGTGTGGGCCCCATTGGGCTAAGTTAGTACATCAACTTCCTGTGGTCATAACTTTTTCATATGATCTTCGTTTTAGGCGTGCAATTTCCCTTTGGAAATTTCTGTACAAGGACTACACATGCTTCCATCAGAATCTGACTCCATCTATAGTTTGATTATGGTGAGCCCTAAAAACGTTGTTTAGGGCCTCAAAATGGCCCTAGAAGTTTGGGACTCAAAAACTAGAAAAATCCTTTCAAACTGGAAAACTGCCAAAATGAGCCATATGGAATAGGTGGGAGGCCACTAAAATCCATCTGGATCAATCCTCCCTCCTTAGGAAGCAATGGCATCCATTGCGTTGATTTCCCCCATCAGATGAGGAAATTTTTGTTGAATTTGACCCCAGGTGAGCCACTTGCCTTGGTGCAGGAGCTACCCTGCCTTGACAACTCGATAAAGTTGGATCCTATGTTGGAGAGTTGCCTTGAATTGTGTGTCCACAATTTTTTCCTATATTCTTGTTGTACGAAGCCAGGGTTGATCTCTATTGGTTTCAACTGTTTTGATATCTCTGAGGTGTCCAATAATGGTGGGAAATATGGCCAAAGGAGAGCCATGTTGAACACTAGGTGCAAGCCAAGGAAAGGGGGAATGTTGAGCTCAAAATCATCGTCTCCCATAAACTTGGTGATGGTGTAAGGTCCATAGAGGAGTGGGATAATCTTTCAATGGGGCCTTGTAAGGTGTTCTTTCTACAAGTGCAACCAAACTTTGTCTCCCACCTGAAACTTATGTGACACTCGATGTTGATCATGGCGCTGCTTGTACTTGGCATTGGACTTCTATAAAATATCCTTAACCTATTGGAAGATGTGTTGGATCCACTCAATGAATTGGGTGGCTTTTTCAACTTCATCTGGAGCATGTGAGGATTCGGTCAAGGTGGCCACAAGGGGTAGTGCAACGTCCATGGGACCCAATGGTTGGAATCCCAACCCCACCTGAAAGGGGTTGTGTCCGATTGAGCTATGTAGGGATCGATTGTAGCTGTGATGAACATAGGAAAGAATCTCATCCCATTTGATGGGGTGGTTGGAATTGTACATGCATAATATATGCACGATCATCTGATTAACGACCTTAGTTTGGTCATTTGTTTGGGGCTGGAAGGCAGTAAATTTGGTGAGCTTGGTGTCCAACAGTGACTAGAGGCTCGACCAGAATGTGCTGAGGATCCAAATTTCCTTATATGAGACAATGGTTTGTGTGATTCAAAAATGTAACCACACTTGTTCAAAGAATATCTTGGTAGTGGCCTCCGTTTTGATGCTCTTCTTTCATGGGGCTATAATCACGATTTTAGAAAAGAGACCAACAACCACAAATACACAGTCATTTCCCCACTTGGTGGAAGGAAGTTCCAACAGGTAGTCCATTGAGATGAATTACCATGGATTTTCATGAGTAGGAAGAGGGGTGTACATGCCATGTTTCTTAGTGGTTGGCTTAGCAATAGTGAAACAAGTGGAGGATCTGATATACTTGTTGACATCCTGTCGAAGTTTCAACTAGTAGAAATGTTATTGTAGCACTACCACTATATTTTCGATGCATAAGTGTCCTACTAACCAGCTGCAGTGGGATTCCTAGATCACCTTCAATCACTTTCTTGATGGAACATAGATATTTCCCAGATGGCACAACACCCATCCTGAAGATGGAAGTTAGTGACAACTGATTCTGTGCCCAACATTTGGTAGGTGGTGATGAAGTCAGGGTCTATTTTATAGAGGTGGGTCCATCCAAAGGTCTTGCGGCCACAAGATTATAGCACCATGGTGAGTGTTGCAACTAGAGGTCGGATGATGAAGTCAACAAATCAGCTGGTACTTCCTATTTTAAACTTAATGTTGAGGTGGAACTGTTGTAAGTATGTGAACCACTTCTGATGGTGGTCATTCTATAATTTACCTTGGGTCTACATGAACTATAGTGTCTTATGATTAGTGTGGATGATTGTCTCCTTCCCAAGAATGTAATGCCTCCACTGGCAACAAGATTACACAATGGAGTACATTTATTTTTTGTAAGTAGGATACTTACGGATGACATCTGATAGTGTGTCACTATGATAGGCCATGGGATGGTCGTGTTGAGTGAGAACTATGTCCACAACATAGTTTGAAGCATTTGTCTCAATATCAAAGGGTTGTTGCAGGTTAGGTAAAGAAAGTACTGGGGATGAGCATAAATGTTGCTTCAAATCATCGAATTCTTATTGTTGGGATAGACCCCACATAAATGTTTCCTTACTTCCACCCTCGGTTATTTGGCTAAAGGCCCATGCCATATGGGAGAATCCCAACATGAACCTGTGATAGAAATTGGAAAGGCCTAAGAATATTTGAAGCTTAGTGAGTGTGGTTGGTGCTGGCGAATCATGGATGACCTGGATTTTAGTTGGATCCACATGCACACCATGTTGATACACACTGTAGCTGAGGTACTAGACCCAGTCCATGCTGAAGGATAATTTTTCCAAGTTGGCATATAGCTTGTGCTACCGCAAGGTGTGTAGAACCTGCTGAATATGTTGAAAGTGTTCTGCCCACGTCTTGTTGTAGATGAAGATATCATCCAGATACACCACTACAAAATCATTGGTGAAAGGTTGTGGGATATCATCCATCATCCTCATGAAAGTTGTTGGGGAATTTTTCAAACCAAAGGGCATGACCAACCATTCAACAAGACCTTCCTTCAACTTGAATCCGGTCTTCCATACATCTGTATGATATATTGGGACTTGGTGGTAGCCAAAATTCAGATCAAGGAGATTGTCGATTCAGGGAATCAAGTATAGGTTCCTGACTGTGATTTTATTTAGGGCCCTATAATCATTGCAGAGTCTCCAGGTCCCGTATTTCTTCTACACTAGCATGATTGGGCTCCCAAAATGCAATGAACTATGATGAATGTTCCCCTTGTGGATCAGTTCTTGTATATGTCACTTGATATACTCATTCTCTAATAGAGAGAAGTGGTATAATGGACCATTGGGTAGTGGTGTGTCAGGGGTCATATCGATGGGATGCTTGAATTGACAATGCAAAGCTACCTCGATATGTGAGGACAAGATATATTGGTATTCTTCCACGACCTTATCCACTTGCTTCTGTTGTGTGGAGAGGTTGGTTGTGGAGGCCCTCGATGTGGCTGCAATATTTTTCTTGCTCCAAGAGAAAATCATGAAGAAGAAAAAATTCTCAGTTTGAGAGATGACATTCCTGCATTGCTTGGCAGAGATCAAGGAAATAACACTAGGTGGGATTTCCTCAGGTATCCTATACAATTTCCTGTTTAAGGTAATAATAACATAGTGAGGCCTAGACTCATATACAACATAACGTTTCCATAAATAATGTTGTCCCAAAATAACATCACAAACTTCAAGAAGAGCAATGTCACAAAATACCTCATCTTTGAAGGGTTTGATGTCATACGATAGGAGGCACTGTTGGCTGACATGGAGATAACTTTCTTGGCAAGGCCATCAAATGGTGTAGGTTTGTGGGTGCAGCATTGTTGGTAGGGATAGCCACTTGATGACCTCTGATAAGATGAGGTTCTTCTAACTATCACTATCAACGATGAAGTGCAATGGGGTTCCTTTCACCCACATATGTGAATGAAAGAGGCACTCTCCTTCCTCTGGCCCGTTTGGTTCACTAGGTTGGATCTTGGTGGTGGAAACTATGGCGCTGGGTTTTGTGTCAATGATCTGTCTCCCCCTTTTTGATTCTGACTCAGATTTAGACCCCACATATAATTCAGAAGCTTTCACCTCAGCTACCAATGACTTCTTTGAGTTACAATCGATAGTGTTATGCTAGGGGTGCTTATGGAATTCACATCACTTCCTATTATATTTCTTTGTATTTTTGGTGTCCTTATTTTCTTGCGTCTTAGACTGGTTGTCCCGAGGTTGTCCATGTTTGACATGTCCTTTGTGTTGCATTTTTGGGTTTCCTTTTCCCTTCTTTTTCTGTGAGGGGTTCCCAGGCCCAATTTGTCACATCTTTTTTTTTATCTTCTGCTTGATTTTGACGACATATCGATAGGCTGCACCCAAGGACGAGATGTTCAGAAACTCCATTTTGAACAATATGTATCTATGCATACCACTGCAATACTTGAGCACCATATGTCGCTCAAAATATTTGATACCCAGCTTGGTGTGTAAGGTATGGAAGATATTTGGGAACTCTAGCACAACTTGGTCTCTTTCATGTAGCAGTGTGGTCCATTATGTATACAGATTGTCATAACTTCTGACAGGGTAGTATTTTTCCTTAATGGCATCCCTGAAGGACTCCTAGGTGACCAAAAATATAAATAATGAGGGTTCCTATGTTTCCTTTTGCTAAAATAAAGTTTCCCACCAATATTTGACATGGGGAACGACTTTGAGGAGTGCAAAAGTAATATTTTATCTATTCAAAAAGTTATGGACAAACAAATACCCTTCTAGCAGATTCAACCATTTTTCTATAGCGTCTGTGCCTATCTGAGCTTCAAATATAGGAATATCAAAGTTGATTTGTACCTTGAAGGGGGTGACACCTCTTCTTGAGGAGGATGTGTTTCTCTTTTGCAACAGCTGAAGGATTTGTGCAAGACCATCCATCATCTTGTTCCTCTGTTGCGTGAGGGCTTCCTCGAGAAAAAAATTGAAAGGATCTCATGTCCCATTTTATTTATTTTCACCCATCATGAGAGGTCACTTGGGTGTGCGAGATATTTTGTACTCAATAGAAACAATCTTGAGACTCAATTCTTTGTACCCTAACCTCATCGGGGACATGCATTAAGAACGACAAGGAGCAGACCGCTCTAATACCATTGATCTGCATTTTATGAGCAGAACGAAATGAATGCAGATTATTATTATTATTAGCACAAAAACATAAAGAACAATAACATAGATACAATACAACTAACTTCTATTCAATAAGGAAATATGTTGAAACTGTAAAATGCAGACTGAAACAAGCTTGCTAGAATGGTGGTGGTTTATCTCTGAGAAGAGATGTGACGATCATGCTCATTCACAAGAATATGGTTACAATGAGGCTCTCCAAGAATTTTTAAAATAAAAAATAATTCGAAAACCCTATACATCCAAAAACCTAACCCTATGAGATGAAGCACAAAAAGCCATGTGGGCCCCATTGGGGTAAGTTAGTACATCAACTTCTCGGGGTCATGAATTTTGCATATGATCTCCGTTTTAGGTGCATGATATCCCATTGGAAAGGTCTATCCAAGGAATACACTTGTTGTCGTCAAACTTTGACTCCATCTACAATCTAACTATGGCGAGCCCTAAAAATGTTGTTTAGGGCCTCAAAATGGCCCCGAAAGTTTGGGACTCAAAAACTAGAAAAAAACTTCAAAAATTCCAAACTGCCAAATGAGCCAGATGGAATAGGTGGGAGGCCACCAACATCCATCTAGATCAAGGGAGATATGATTCCATGAGAGAAGGGGATAAAGGGGCTATGTATTTTATTATATTTTATTTAACCATCTTGGTTTTAATGGAGAAAAGTGGTTACATGAGCTTCTTGGGGAAACTCCATGTGGTTCTTGATTTCCAAGTAAATATATAAACCCCTCTTTGGGATGTTTGGGGGGCACTCTTACACTATTTCCTTTGGTTATTCATTAATTTTTAATCATTCATTCACTCTTTCACTCTTGCACTCTTTCCTTTGGTTATTCATTCATTGTTAATCATTCATTCATTCTAACACATTTGTGTGCTCTTGGTCTAGGAATGGAAATGAATGGATGGAGGTAGAGAGCCATTACTAGATGGATGTGAGGAATCACTAATAATTCCAATAGGGAATGGATGCATGTGTGTATGAGATATATGGTATTTATCAAATAATTGTCAATAGATGAGAACCCTTGGAGTTTCCATCATGAATATTTCCTTACCAGTAGCACTGGATCCCTGGAGAGAAATGGAACAACTTGAAGGATTGCATGGAAAATAAGTGGGTCCATTTCTTTGGGTTGTGTAGAATGGAGGGGAAGAGATATAGAAATTAGGATTGTTGTGTGGTTGGAAAAACATAAGAGTTTGTTAGTTAACTATTTTTTTTTATAGATTTGGCCTTTGAATCATCCGTGTGGATTCATACCCCTGGCTTGGGGGTGAGACTGTTGTTGAGAGTGAATGAACAACAATTTTTATGGTTCAGAAGAACGTCCTTGGTCTATATCCAGTTGATGAATGTTTACTTGAAAAGATAATTTCTCTCTCTATTTTTTGTATAATGTATATTCCTCTATGTATTTATTTACCTCTGAGATGTATTTATGTGTGCATGATAGTTGGTTATTTCTTGTGCATGGCACTTTATTCCTTTCTTGGATGGTTTAGCATGAATATTGTTAATTGCATGCCCTAATTGTATGTTCTTGATTAATTAAAGAATGTAACATAAATATGTAATCATTCTAAGAGGTAGGATCTGGAAGTACTTGGGAAATGGGTACATTTCAGATCAATATCCAAACATATAGTTTTGGTATTTTCTATACCAGGTATGTTCCAAATTAGTTTTAGAGCATTGTTGGAGATATTTTTGTGGCAGTGTTTCCCAACCTGGTGGTTGGGTACATTACATGAATCCCTTATCCTTAGCCACAAGATCACCCCATTGAACAAGTGTGATCATGGACTGCATCTTTGTTATCACAAAAAAATTGTTTATATAAATAAAAACAACCAATGAAGTACCAATCAACACAAATACAACATAAAACTAATAATTACAAGAGGATAAAAATCAATATTGTACAGATAGTCTCTAAACTATGCAAAAAAGATCATGAATTTCAATGCACATTCAACAAAGATAACATGCGCACACTGGTGTAGGCTAACATAACATACAACACGCACACAGTGCAGGCCGCACGATTGAAAATGAAGCAACCCACGCAGATGCAGAAACAACACATTGATGATTTTGGTCGGGCCTCAACCACATCTGGGATGATGTGAATCTCGACCATACCCCAAAATCACCCTAAAAATTCACCTTTGGATCACTGAAAGGATGGGAGGTACCTTCAAATCCCTCCCCATTCACATTTGAAACTAGTTGTGAAATATCTAGCAATCCTCCTATAAATAGAGGATCATTGTATGAAAAAAGAGAAGAAGTTTATTGTAGTGTTATGATGTTCAAATCTTCTTGGAGAAACCATTTCCTCTACCAAGAAATATTTGATCAAGTATAGCAAAGGAAATCCTTTCCACCTCTTGCGAAGCATTTTCCATACATTTGTTCACCATTTTCAAGTTATAACAGGAGAGTAGAAGTGACATCTTGAGGGATTCAAGGGCCCTCCCTTAGGAGGAATAGGGGATTCACAAATCCCACATTTCTCCTCTTGGTGTTCTCAAATTAAGAAGACTAGTGTCTATTGGATACCAACTCTTTGTGTTCAATATTTTACATCTCTTGTTGATAGTTGTTTAACTCATGTTTCTTTGTTTATTATTTTCTTTTTCTTTGATATCTATTTCATTTTTTGCAGGCCTACTAACCTGCTAACCATTATTTTGTTTTGTTTAGCTAGTCCATCTAAGCAATCAAGGGTCATCTTTTTGCTCACCCAAGTGACAAATGGAACCCAATAGTTTGGCGACCATACTGGGGATTGGGGATCAAATTCGTCCCCCTTTGGACTCTTAGAATTTCTATTCTGGCTCTCTGGTGCTTGGAGAGTCCAAAACCAGATCAACCTACCCTTTAAAAACTACAATTTAGCCATCTATTGGAGGATTTCATTTTAAATTTCCGTCCCTCCATTTTCCTATGTGCACGTAGGTTCCAAAAAAATAGTTGTGTGGTATGCATGGAACTGTGCATCCTTATATATTTTTTTCACATGGTATGCACACTTTGTTTGACTATCTATGCATAAATCCATGCAACAACTCTTTTTCACTACATTATAATGGATTTTGAGGCTGAATTTTTCCAGTAGCTTAGATTTCTTTTATGCACTTTGTAAAATCCAAACAAGTAGGCTTGGAATTTCATTCTTGCGTAGATAACTTAGTCACACATAGATTTCTAGGGGAATTAAAAAGAACCATAATATCTTTTGATTTCCTTGATTGCCACATGAATGGATTACAATTTAGCATCTGAATTTCATTAAAATATTTTCTTTTACAAAATCATCACATTAATTTGGGACTAGAAGGCGATTTAGAAAATCTTGGAGTATGCTCTTTCCTCACACCCTTGTGTGATATTGGAAATCATAAAAAGATATTGCTTGAAGACACCTTCATCTCCCTTTAAAATCAACCATTTTAGGAGGGGCCAATACCTCTTAGCTTGTTTTTGAAACATAAAATAATTGTAAGGGCCTACACATGCCCACACGTGCACAATCTTAAGATAGTTCCAAATTCTTAGAGTAAATCACTTAGGAAGTTTAAAGCATTGTAAGGGCCCACACATTCCCACTTGTTCACAATCTAGGAATAGTTTCAAATCTTTATTATATTAGATAACTTTCTAGGGAGATTAAAGGTCAAGAGTAAGGACTCACATGTCGACCATGCTAGTTACCTAGGGATTTGTCAATTTTTGCAAGGATTGTTTGTGAAATCTAGTAAGTTAGAAGTAACCAACAATTGTAAAGGACCAAGTGATGTACACATGAAAATTTTTTCTCACCTAACTTATTAAAAATTCATCACTCACCATCACTTTTTTCACACATCACATATTCAAAAGGTTTTTCACAAGATACTTGAAACCGTAGTATGCTCTTCCCACACTCATAAGAAATTTGGGAAGATCATAAGGGGTTCATTTTTTTAGTAAATATCTTTTTGTACACCATTTTTAGTCAAGGATGTTGGACCATGACCCCAACTTGACATCCCATTTTTTACATCCTAAAAGAAACTATAATAAACCCACTTCTAACTTCCAAAAGAGGAAACAAAAATAATTTGGTAGTCTAACTTACGATTTTGGGGATAGGCATCCAAATAACTCCCCATCATCATATTTTCATTGAAACTTAGAAAGTTGCGAAATAGGATACCAAAATCCTACCAATAAATAATTCCTACACCATAAGGTAGGGAGACACCCATAAAGGGTTGAAGGCCGAGGTCCATTTGTTCTATGTGTGCCTCCTTGGGTCACCCAACTCGTGGAAAGCACCCATCATGTGACCTATTTCTGAGGCCAAAAATCTAAATTTCATGCTTGATCGAGGTGACTTAGTGGAAAAAATATAGGTTTTATCTAACCAAGGTGGCTATTGTGGGCTACAATCACACCTCAATCATATTTTGAATAAATTTTGGGAAATATCATCGGTACTTCTAAGATATGTCCTCTTCACCCCTCATTATAATTGATTATTCATCCATTCACTAGTATCTCCTCAAGTGGGTTCTAGCCCCACTGTCAAGTGATTTTTTGGAAGTCTGGTGCTATTTGAGAGGAAGGATGTTACGTCAGATAGGAAATGTGCATTATTTTTTTATATTCCCCCATGCAGAGTCAGAAAAACCAACCAAACTACCAGTTACATTGTTGTTTTATGTATGGTTATCACCATTTGATTACATGAAATTTATGAATGCATTGTTTTAGTAATTTTTAAAAAACTTATTCTATCAGTTCTTCTCATTATCACTATCACTCATCCAAACATAGTTCATAATCATAGGGGAACCACAAAATCCCCTTCGTTCTAGACATTTTAAAAAACTCCCCCCAATTTTGGGAGGTATCCCCCACTTGGTTGATACATCAGCATAACCTACGCGTACACCAATAAGTGCCACAGTTCTAGGATAAGCCTTACTTGGATCTACTTTGCTAGGAACCAATACCCAAAACAACTCACCTACTAGTCCTTCACCACAAGGAGGCAGAGCCCAGCTATCTTCACAAGCAACAAGTTATGAACCATCCGCACAAGGAAAATTTTACCAACCATCACATACCATGGTTGGTATTCCCCCTTCCATGCCATACTTGGAATCTCTCAATATCCCATATTTTACAAAACTAGAAAATGATCCCATATTACATGACCCCACTTGGCCTTATATGCCCACGAAGCTACCTTCCAATATTCCCAAATTTGAAGGAAATCCCAGAGAAGACCCCACCAATCACGATATTTATTTTCACCTGTGGTGTTCTTCCAATATCATTATGGAAGAGTCCATTCTCTTATGATTGTTCCAAATAAATCTCATTGGTCCTCTACTAAGTGGTATGTGGATGAGAAATTTTG
The DNA here is from genome assembly GCA_009831015.1 of Picea engelmannii. NCBI lineage: Eukaryota > Viridiplantae > Streptophyta > Pinopsida > Pinales > Pinaceae > Picea > Picea engelmannii. The sequence goes on along the minus strand of ML802139.1, from coordinate 263,719 downwards.
GTCCCACTCAACCTTTGAGTCATTGGAGAAATCCTTCTTATCCTTCTCCCAACTCCCAATGTGCCACAACACTGGCTTGGAAATCCTATCCAAATTAAAATAAACCTCGACCATCCATATCATTGATCACATTATTGAATGTCGAAGAAGAAGTATTTGCAAAGAAGATACCACCTTACAACAAAGACTAGATTGGTTCCTCAAATCACTAGTCCCTCTCCTCGCCAAATATGTCACCACTAATTTTCCTCAAACTAAAGGCCAGGCCATCACTAAGGCCCAATAGTTCAATTTAATTTACTCTCAATTAGGGTATATTTATACATTTTTAACATATTCTCCTCCCCCTCTACCATTTGGTCAAGAGAAAATAGAAACATCACACACTACCAATGGGTTTATTGGGTCCATGGCCCATACACACTAACACGCTCAACCAGTACCCTTATTTGGTACCAATCCATACCAACCACCATATGGGGGAAACCCATACTACCATTCCCCAACCCATTCACCACCATTCATGGCACTCCCCTCCCATCATGGGACTGCTAGTACCTACACCCCCCACCCACCCAGTGCACATACAACATCCAAGCCCTTTTCCATCCACATCATATACTCCTACCCCTATGGGAGGCACCTCCACTTTATACAACCAATATGGACCTCCCCAAGGTAACCCCTACTACCCCTTCTCTGGTCCTCCTCAAACCTCTTCCCCAACACATGTCCAACAATAGGTAGGGTTAAATTTTATCCAACCCTCTCATATTCAACAAGTTCAAGCCCTTGAACAATTGAATATATCCAATCCCACTCATCAACCCAAAAACAAATCGGATAAAGGGAAAGAATAGAAGCCAATAACAAGTGGAAAACCCACAACAACCAAATCCCCCCACTTGGGGCAACCAAAATCAAGATAACCAAAACCCCCAAGGGGGAAATAATATTTGTCAACCACAACAAGGGAGAAACAACAACCTTCAAACCAAATTTCCTTGTGCATTATGTGGTGAGTATGGAAATTATACCCATCATTTCCCCCAAATTGTTGAGTACAAAAGGATGAAAGAGACAATGAATACCCAATAGCCTCATGCCTCTCAAGGATCCTTGAAAATACCCCACAATTATGTACAACCTCAAACACCAACAATTATCCAAAACTTGATTCCCCATTGGGGAGTTATTAACACCCAACATGCACCCATTACTCTGTCAGGTGAGCCTCCATGCACCTCAACATCATTTGTTACCCCCCACATGGGTAACCCTCCCTCAAACCCAATCTAGCTCATGATTGAGGCTCAATCATGTAGAATTGGGAGCACCCCTTCCACCTCTAGTACCAAAATTTCTACTAGACCTTATCCTTGTAAGGAATATGGAAGTGTATACCCACACCCATCATGGGCCATCACCCTCGATTGGGATCAAATTATCTAGGCATGACTACCATCCTCTACCCCATTCCAAATACAAGTCACTGTTAAAAAATTTGCAGTTTATCGATGTATTATAGATGATGGGACATATTCATGCATTATGTCCATCTCATCTTGGAAACAAATAGGATCCCCTACTCTTGTCCCTTCCATGAATGATTTAAGAGCCTTTGATGTCAGACTTTGTTCCCCCTTATGGATCTTACCTAATATCCCCATTGAGTTAGGTGGTAATATGGTTTTGATCAGTGTTGTTGTCATGGATGGTCTAGTGGATTACAATATTCTACTTGGAAATGATTTCATCTATGCCCTAAGTGCTATGGTTTCTTCACTCTTTCGAGTCATGATATTCCCACATGAGGGACACATCATCAAAATCAAGCAATTGCACTACATTGACCCCCCCCCATAGGACTGTCAAAATAACATCTCACATTATGTTTCTCACATTGAGTCTATGCACTATGTGTCCACTACCACTAGTTGTGCAACATCCACTCCCCTTAAAAATGATCTAAGTCCTCTAGAACCCCCTCCTCACCAATTGGGCTTGGAGGATGGGTGGATTCATTCATCCTTGGGGGAATTTGTGCATGTATCTTCCCCCAAACCCAAAAGAAACCATGAAATCTCAACAAGATTCTTCCGAGAAGATGAATAATTATTTGAGGCCACTAATTATTTTAGTGATTCTAGTGATAACCTCGATCTAGGTTCTCCTATCCATAGTTACAGGGTCCTAACAATTTAATTGGTGCACACTCTAATATTATCTCCCTTGATAAGGGAATTACTCCCTCTCAAACAAGATCATATATTATCATTTATAGGGGTACCAGGGACTCTAGTTCCATGATAAAAAATCATGCCCATATAGGAGATATTTCCATAGAGTTTAAAGTACCAACAACCCCAATAGATATTAGACAAAATAATGGATCTAATACACTATTTCAGCTCCTCTTTTGTGGATGTTCAATTTTAAATTGCCTTTTATTTTACCTTTGGTCCATAATATCAAGTATTTGGAAACACACATTCTACCAATCCTCATATGATAATATAGGGGGCAATACCACTTCCCACCTTGGTCCCATCGTACCTAGATTTCGACACAACACTAACTCACAATATACCTTTCATGGGAACCATTATAGCACCACCTTGTGTCTAGTGTCCCCATAATTTTTTTGATTACAAGCCACATCGCCTAATCAGAATGATACACCAAGATAATTTCATTACTTATTCTAGAAAGGCCCCCTTAGACTTGGTCATTTTTAGTTACCCCCATAAGGGAAATGCAACGTCCTTCAGGGAGTTCTTTTTCTGGGAACCGATGGTTCCTCGAAATCCTTCTAGGAGCACCTTTTCCAGAAACTCATTTCTTTGTTTCCTCCCTAAGGGAAGGCCTTGTTCGGGAACCCATGGTTCTTTGGCCTCCTTTAGGGAGTAAATTTTTCAAGAACTCATTGTTCTATGGTCTCCCTTAGGGAGTGCCTTGCTTAGGAACCCATGGTTCCATGGCCTCCTTTAGGGAGTGCCTTTTTCAAGAACTCATCGTTCCATGGCCTCCCTTAGGGTTGGCCTTGTTTGGGAACCCATGGTTCCTTGACCTCCTTTAGGGAGTGCCTTTTCCAAGAACCCATTTTTTTGTGGCCTCCTTCAAGGAGTTCCTTTTCCAGGAACCCATTTTTCCTTGGCCTCTCTTAGGGAAGGCCTTGTTTAGGAACCCATGGTTCCCTAGCCTCCTTCAAGAAGTAAATTTTTCAAGAACCCATTTTTTCCTAGCCTCCCTTAGGGAGTGCATTGTTGAGGAACCCATTGTTCCTTGGGATTGCTTAGGGAGCGCCTTGTTTGGGAATCTATGGTTCCCTGGCCTCCCTTAGGGAGTATCTTTTTCCAGGAAATCATCATTCCCTACCCTCTGTCATGGATTACCTTTTCTAGGATTACTTGGCCTCCTTCTAGGGGCACCCAAAAGTTTCAACAAGAGACCATTTTTCCCACCAATGTCAAAATCTCACATATGCTTACTATTATTTCTATCAAATAAATATCATATGTTCTTTATCATCAGATATTTTTCACTTTAGGCATTTTATGTTTATGTGTGCAGGTAATTGTTCCAACAATATACAACCCATTTAGTCTTGGACACTCTATGGTCCCTTCAGGTATATGTTCAAAATTGGCATGCACTCAGGCCCTATGAAAATAGATACATATCCCAATTATACCCCTTGACATTTATCCTTAGGATCCCCAAACCCGACTCTGTGGTACCATCACCTCCATGATTTGTCCCACATATATTTACCCCTTGGCATATTGATACACATGATGGTCTATCCATTAGGATCAAGAGTTATGGCAATGTTACACCCTAGAGTAAGAACCTCATACTTATTCCTCATCATCATTATAACCACCTCATTATGGACTCCCACATCATGTTTTTGGTTACATTAAATGCACCTATGCATTATCATTAACCCTCCATATCATCCAACATCAATTACCCATTTTCAATTTCATCCTCCATCCATCAACCTGGTACAGAAACCAACCCATGGGGACCCAACCCTTCATCAATTACATTCCCTACTTTCGCCAAATGTGTCCAAGCCATACTTCATTGGGGCACCCATTTCTGTATGTGTACTTTCAACCCAATTATTCTTTATTTATTTGGTAATTGTATAAAGCACATTTCAATTTTCATAAGGTAGAATAGATTTTTTCCATCACAACCGGTGGCATATTTTTCCTTGGAACACAACAACCCATGTCATCCTTGGTTGGGGCATTTCATTTTCATCACCATCTCTGCAAATCTATCCCTACCATAGAAAAATATCGACTATCACTAAAACCCTTGTCCTCAATATATGTATTTCGACCTACCATACACTCCTTTGTAGTCATACACATTCAACACAGTTTACCTAATATCCGATCATCTCCCTGACACTAGATCATATTTTACGATTGCTTCCATCATCCTGTTTTCCCCAACCAAGGGTAGTTATTACGTCCCATCTAGTTTGACATTCGTCCATGTCACCAATTCATCCATCTTTCCTCCATACAATCTCTGATACCATTTTGATCAAATCGATGTCAAGAATCCCTTTGCTTCTTATTGTTATACAAAGATTTTCCTCACCCCATGCAATCTTGCACAAAAGGCCTTTTTACATTTCCCCATGCAAACTTGTTATCCCTTTTTTCAAATCCCAGAGCTAAAAATACATTTTTTCCACATATACGCACCTTGCCTACTATACTATATGCATATATGCAGGTTGCACCACTACAACCCACGTACATCGAGAAATGTGCCCAAAAATGAAAAATAGTGTCGAGTTTCCATGTCACGACTTGAGATCAATGATCCTTGGCCTTCCATATTCTAGAAATGTTTCGACTTGGCCCTTCAGTTCCACTTGAAGGCTATAAATGGGCCAATTCCGAGATATGGAAAAGGGAGAGAAAGAATTCAACTTTAAGAGAAAAGTTACTCTGGAGGAATTATTCACTTCACATTGAGTCTGCATCCCTTTTTCCTTTAAGTCTGAACACATTGTTCATCCCCCAAGATCTTCCCTTATTGATTGAGAACTCCATTGTCTCTCTTATATGATCTTTCCTTTGGTTGAGGATTGAAGTGGTGGAGGCCCAGTTGGAAGGAACTTATTTTCTCAGTTCCAAATCATTCCGACACAGAAGTCTATAACTTATTCACTTCTTTTGATTACATCTTAATGTAAATACTCTTTTCTTGTCCAATTGATATCTTGAAAATATTCGAATTATTATTCCATGGGCATATTTTTTATGAATGTTAATGGATTATGTTATTGAATATGCTAACATCATATATTATCACCATATGCTTGCATTGATTGGTTTTTGAGGACTAGTTGGAGGTATATTTCTTTGGGTCGAGTGCTCAACGATGGACTTCATCGAACGTCCAGACGAGGTAGGCCTTTTATCTTTTCCTGCTATCATATGTATTTATATAGCATACTTGAAAATAGAGTTGATTTATGCAATCATTTATGTTTGTTGTTGTTTTCCCCTAGCCATATATATATTTTCCTCGTAACACTTATAGTCAACCCTGATTTCTGTAGTAATTTCCATCTGTTGTGGTTTTCCCCTAGCCATAGAGAGATTTTCATCATAACAATTATAGTCGCCCCACCTTCCCTATCGATATTAGCACAAGTTTCCAGGAAGGTGGAAGTATATTGGATCTCATTCCCCTATCAATGAGAAGTCTCGAATGACACATAAAGAGTTAGTATTTCTTTTTGATGTCATTGATCCCCATAACATTCTACTCCAACAAAGTTTCATGTTATGGTGGGTCTTACTATGTGATCATTGTAGTTTTCAGTCATCACTGCATACCTATGAAGTTTATAGGCCACCAATGCCTCCATTTCATTGACATATTACACCACTACCCATTTCTTGATTCAAAGACATTTTAGTCCACAAAACTGTCATCTTCTTTTATTAACAACCCTGAGGGTGACACAGACATCCACTTTATCAACAATTTTCAGTTACATATATATTATCTTGTTTTCATGACACGAGCATGGGGCATGCTAAACTCATTTTTACATAGCTTTCCATTTTAGTTTTGAGAGAATGTTGGAATTCATTTGAATACCCTTTTCCTTCGACATGCCACTCTCATCATCCCTCTTATCAACAACTACAACTCTCCTATTCTTATGGAAATTTCAGCAGAAATAAACATTGTTGTATTTCAGCTATACGTATGCTCCTAACCTCACACATCAAGGGTCATCTATTATCACCAAAACAATTATCATACAAATACATACAAAAAATGAAGAAACAACCAACACAAATGCAACATAAAACCAATACTTATAGGAGGATCACGATCAAGATTGGATAGATAGTCACAAAACTATGTAAAAAATATCTTGAATTTATACGCACATTAAAAAAAAATAGTGTGTGCCCATCCACATGGGCTAACATAGCATACAACATGCATAGTGTGCGGGCTATGCGACTGACAATCAAGCAACCTGCGTGGATGTGAAAAAATATCTTTCATGATTTTGGTCAAGCCTCAACCACTTCTGGGATGAAGTGGATCTCAACCATACCCCAAAATCTCCCTAAATTTCTTCCTTGGGATCACTGAAAGGATGGGAGGTACCTTCAAATGCCTCCCCATTCACATTTGAAACTAGTTGTGAAATATCTATCAATCCTCTTATAAATAGAGGATCATTGTATGCAAAAAGAGAAGAAGTTTATTGTAGTGTTATGTTGTTCAAATCTTCTTGGAGAAACTATTTCCTCTCTCAAGAACAATTTGAGAAAGTATAGCAAAGGAAATCATTTCCACCTCTTGGGAATCCTTTTCCATACATTTGTTCACTATTTTCAAGTTAGAATAAGAGAGTAGAAGTGTTATCTTGAAGGATTCAAGGTACCTCCCTTATGAGGAATAGGGGATTCACAAATCCCACATTTCCCCTCTTGGTGTTCTCAAATTAAGAAGACTAGTGTCTATTGGATATCAACTCTTTGTGTTCAATATTTTGAATCTCTTGTTGATAGTTGTTTAACTCATGTTTCTTTGTTTATTATTTTCTTTTTCTTTGATATCTATTTCATTGTTTGCAGGCCTACTAACCTACTAACCATTGTTCTATGTTGTTTATCTAGTCCAACTAGTCAATCAAGGCTCCTCATTTTGCTCACCCAAGTGACAAAAGGAACCCAACAAACTTGATAGTCTACCCTATTGAAATACTAAGAGGGGGGTGAATCAATATGAGAAATTTTTATCACTTTAAATCACAATTTTCAAAAAGAAATATATCATTTATTATTGCATCCAATATGCATGAGAATATAACCATAAGTAGTACAAATCAACAATATCACATCAGATACATAGTACACCAAAATTTACATGGAAATCCAAATGGGAGAAAACCACAAAATTCTTTCTTATATATATCAAGAATACATTCATAGGAAGAACCAACTTCCAAATTCTCCAACACCAAATGGAAGGAGGCACCAACCCACTGATTTATAGGAACCGACATGAAGGATGCACCAACTCCCTGAGTTGTCCAACACTAACTAGAAGGAGGCTACAACCCCTTGATTTACAAGCACCAACACCCTGAGTTATATGGAACCAATCGGAAGGAGTCTATGACCCCTTGATTTATAGGCACCAACTTGAAGGAAGAACCGACTCCCTGAGTTCTTTGACACCAATTAGAATGAGGTTACAACCCCCTTTCCTTTCCCCATCCTACTGCCCTGAAATATAAGTGTAGGATCACTATCACTACCACTAATATTGTCACTACCAATATCACCAATACATAAACAAACATGTCATTGTCACTGTCACATCAACCTATCACTACCACTATCACATCATCCAACTTGTCACTKTCACTGTCAAATSAACTAGTGACTACCATTGTCACATCAACCAACATATCACTGTCACTGTCACATCAAGCTATGACTACCACTATCACATCAATCAACCTATCACTTTCACTTTAATGTTTCACTGATGATAAACCAAGAATCCAACTTGTCACTRTCTCTATCATTGTCTCTATCACTGATATATCACCATCAACCAACTGATCCACTCACATGGATACAAAATCCATCACCAAACCATGTACATCAACCTGTGACTATACCATGAATCAAACCTATACCATACCATAAACCATGTACCAACATGTACTATATACCATGTACCATGAAATGCACCTCAACCATATACCATATCAATAATGATATGTATCAATCATGTCATACACCATGTACCAAAACATCCAATGGATGTACCTCAAACATGTGCCACAACACTATCAATAAGTGCCTCAAACATGTATCAATATCACTAGGAAATGTACATCATACAAGTGCCACCATATACCAAGTGTGTATCTCAACCATGTAATATCATCACCATAACATATACCAAACCAAATACCAAGATTTGACTCTAACAATGTATCATATCATCACTAAAGTGTACCATATTGTGTCCCCTCATCACCATGCCTCAAGCATGTACCATACCATGACAATCATAACCCTCAAAACAAGAACATAAGCATACATGTAATCTTGTAGACACCTTGTTGTATTAGATAACATATAAGTAGACCAAATTGGGCATAAAAAACTTGGTACCAACATATCTAACCAAGTATGTCTTGTTCTCACGGGACTAATACCTCTTTTCACGCGAGGCCTCATGTGACAGGAACTAGGTAACCTGCGGGGGTACCTTGCGGGACACTGGCTGTCTAACCCGCGGGGGTCATCCAAATTAGGGTTTTTATAGAAAACCCTAGCTCTCCTCTAGGATCCATAAAATCCCTCACTTATCACTCTTCACTACCTTATATTTATTTGTCATAAACTTTCCAACAAATCAGTTACTCACATAGAAGATATTCAATAGAATGAATGTGTGAATGTACCTGTGAGAGACTTCTTGAGGTGTATATATACTTTTTCTAAGTAACCTCTCTCCTTAAATTTAGGGCTTCTAGTAATTTATTGTTACAACCACTTTACCCTTTCATTAATGACTTGTAACTATCCAGGGGCTTCTTGACCATTCTTTGAGGCTTCCAACTTCATAAGCGCATATCTCCCTAACCATGAGGAACCACGTGGTATACCACCTATCACTGAAAACAAAAGGATGAGAAATATACATATATTAATGCATTACCTTCATTTACATTGTCCTTCATGTACTTATTCCTCTAACAAATTTGGGCTTCATGACCACACCTATGGGTTTCTTGTAGACTTCTTCAAAGCATCTTCCCATGAGGGTCATGCTTAGAGCTACATCGTAATTGGAGACTTCTTTAAATACACCCATCACATATGTTGACAACAATGGCAAACACTACTTGTAGACATCAATGACAACCAACTATCCAACAACATCAGTGAAAGCCAATTGTCCATCATACCCTCACTTAGAACCTAATCACACTAGTGTTTATTCCCAACACTCAACAATTGTGGAAAACAATAGATCAATGGTTCTTTCTCTAATACACTAGAATAAAGATGATCTATAAAATATTTTCCTGAACTATTAGCCTCATACCCTAGCTTTATGTCCTTCTTATATACTCTTTGAGGAGATAAGAATAGGTTTCATGGCACATGAACCAAGCAAATGCAACTCATGCACAATTTGAATTCTCAATTATGAGCTTTTTCCAACCAATTTCTCATTGATCTCATTGTAACTCTCAATTTTTTGAAGGTATAAGGGGTGGATATAGGTTTTGTATTGAAAACCCATTATTGGTCACACTTGATCTAGGAGGAACCTGTGACTAGTCACTCTTCTTCTAGTAAGAAGCATGGCCAAGGATCTTTATGACTTTTTATAAACAATTTCCTTGGTACAAGTGAAATTTAAACATCAATACATATAATTAAATCCTTTAAAGGTCTATGGTTTCAAACACAATTATAACAATAAATCAATATAAGAGGATTTCTTTCCTAATATATAGTAGTCACATTATCTTCTCCACTTCTCTTAGATACTATAGTATTTTCAACCATTGAAGGAGAAAATGTTAACTATCAGGAAGTCTAAGTTCAATATTTGATCATACAAATTTGATTCTTTCAATAAACATGGATTCCAACCTTTTCCTTTGAGAATGATATTTCCATGTGACCATGGTTGAATAAAATATAAGAAAAGATGAAATATGCTTATAATCTAGGGGTTGATTCTATATTTGATCACTATATTTCAACACATTGTGGTTGAGAAGTGCATCATTTGTATCTACATAAATAAAAATATTGGTTTAGTTATTAAAATTATAATAACTATATTTTGAAGTTGGTGAGATGAATGTGACAAAGAATTGTCGATAGTAGTTAAAATTTTTATACCATAATAATTCCAAATAGACATTAAAAAGTCCAACCCTTTGCAGAATCATAGTTAGAGATCATATATTTAAGCAAAGTAAACTTTCTGAAATATCATAATAATATAGTTCCATAAGGGAATCATGTCCCTTTCTAAGTAAATTTTGTTTTGTCCACAAAGGATTAAACTCCAAAATAAAAAATTATCATGCATGTGGACCATGGGTGATTTTAAGGATAGGAATTTATTTTAAAAATCTTGGTGAATATTACTAATCCTTCAGATTCCAACTATAAAAAATTTGGCGATATTTTTGTAAAAATATTCAAATTTCTAAGAATTTTATATAGTGTGTATAAATGTTTGGATATTTTTAAGGTAAAATAATTTTATCCTATAGAATTTGGGCGAATAATTTTTAGAATAGTGAATCTTTTTTGGGGAAAAACCATGGAAATTAGCCCATGAGAAAATTTATCCTGTAAAATCATCACTGATGTGGAAAAATAACAATTCATTTCTTTAGAAAAGGTACATCCATCCACGTGACCACTTAAAGGAGGGCGATAGTCCATTGAAATACTATATCATGCCATGGTATATAATGTACTCCTCCCATTATTTGATGATCAAGCCTGGGACTATGGAGACATTCCTTGCATAGAAGGATTGAATAGGCTCATAACATGTATTGGTGAGGATTTGGGTGTAGGGTATTTTTCATGACATTTTTTGAGAAAAGTAGAATACATATGAAAGGACCATTTTATTTAACAACCCCACTTTTCATGGTGAGGATTTTTGTGGAGGGTATTTGTCATGATATATTTTTTAGAAATGTAGAATGCTTATGAAATAAGGACCATTTTCTTTAATAACCCCACTTTTTATGGAATTTATTTTAGGACTGATGGAAAAACTCTTCCTTTTGTTCTTAGTGCCACCACATATGAACATCATAAAATGAAAAGTGGATTCCTTCATCATGTAATAGTCACACAATCATCACCTAACTACTTATTAGTGAAGAGAAACTATGTGTTATCTAAGTTAATCCACACCTCAAGTTGAATATTTCTATTAATGAACAAAAAAAATTCCACAAACCTTTTATATGATGATGATGATGATGATGATGGTTAACGTCCACTGATAAAAATATTGGTCTATCAGAACTTAAGAAAGTTAAGAGACTACTTGGTATTTTTTAGAATGTTATTTTGATGCTCGAAAATCATTAGAAGAAATGCTCCAAGATCATTCTAGTTTTGATGAGTTAGAAGGTTAGGAAGTTGGGTATTGTGACAAATATTTTGAAATTGAGATATAATTTAGGTATATGTAGGGAATTCTATGAGAAAGTGCTTTTCATATTCAACCCTTTGAGTGTCACAAAGGTGAGAGATTATTTCATGCCATGTGTTGAGGAAAAGATATGAATTGATCTTATTCAAGCATTTTCAAACTTCACTTGGCTAAATAAAAGTAGACAAGAATATCACCCTATGTTTATAGCCAACAAAAATAACATCCTAACTCACAAGTATTAATTACGAGTGCTTAGTCTAGTATTTTATCAACAAAAATCTTGCTAGAAATTTACTATATAGTTTTCTGAATATATCAGTTGTTGAAATAAATGTAAGAATAGAAGTAAAGACACCAAGATGATAATCAAGACATTTGAGACACAAAACAATCCCTTATTTCATTCCAATTCATCAAAGAGTTATTTCTTTACAAAATCTCATACAAAAATCTTGGACCAAAGTCAAACATAGAAATCCCCGATGGAACATACAAAAGCACCTCTGACAGAAAACTAAAACTGAACTCTAAAAGTTGGATCAACTTGCCATAGATTGTTGCCCGCTTGACTCTATACAATAGCCTTTATCAGTCATGAAAGTTAATTCACAAACAGACAAGTCTACACAAACTATCAAAGATAGATCAACACCTCTGAAGAACAAGTGTCTAAATGATTTGATTCAGCCCTGAATATTGTTGTCTACAATAAGACCCTGCTATCACAAAAGAGAATTAGGTTGTGATGAATATATGAATGAATGAAAACTGAACTATCTCAACATAAACTCAAGATAAAACCTTAGCATGCTTGTGCTTCTATCCTCCATTTTTTCCTCCCTTCCTCTTTGCTTTTAACAAGTTAGAATTGGTTAAAGTAGTTAAACCAACTCACTAGTTAAGTTAATTTAAAGACTCAACTAACTTTAGTTAGGGGGAAAAGGTAATAATCATAATAAGGGTCATAAATAAATAATAACTAGTAGGTGGCACCCCTTGTGACTCCCTTTAATTCATAACAATCATAACAATCATAACATAACTATTAGTTAAGAAAAACACACCTCCTTGTGTCTCCCATCAACATATTTACTTTTGGCGATTTTAGCTCATGAAATTTGAAATTATCTTAAAAAATAATACTCATATATCCAAAATAAAGCATGATGTCTGAAGTCAATTGTCATAAAACAATATATATCATAAAACTCAAAAACCATATTTCTCAGTCTGTGATGCAACCCTTCCTTAGTTCATGTTTTCACCTCTTGATTTTCCTGACTTTTCCTTAGGCTAGGTAGAGCCTTTAGGCTTTATCTCACTGATCAGGCGGAAACATTTGTCCCTCAAATGCATTTGTGAAGGCACAGATTTGTCAGATTCAATGGAGGGTGAAGAAGGGGAAACAATGGATTTTCCTTTATCAAATGCATGGTGGGATTCAATCTTCAATATCTTACTAGCATGGGAGGATTTCACTGGTGAGTGGTTAGGGTCATCTTGGACAATGGGGTTCAAAGGTGGAGGAGCAGGCAAGGTCAAGTTGGGATAGCCAAAATGTTAGGAGACTATCGGGTGGAAAATCTCCTGCCATCCATCATTTTCAAGGACCTCAAGTTGTAAGGAGACATGAGGAGGTATACGAATATCGGGGGCTTGTGGGACTTGGAAAGGAGGCCTTTCAGGCCTAGATTGGACTATCCCCTTCCCAATCCAATTAAAGAATCTGACATGAAAAAATTGGCCAAGCTCTTTTCAATCAACATCAAAATGTATGGAGAACCTGGGCCTTCTTGGGTGTTGGTTCCAGTTACCTCTACCTCTGTTTCCTCGGCCATGGACTCCTTGAATATAAAAAAACATCCTACATGTGTAATCAATTAGCAAATAGTCCTTTAAATAACCATGCATGAAAACTCTTAAAATACGAAATAGATTTGGCTCAGAATGTATCAGGCTCATGCAATCCAATCCATACAAATTGTTTTAATGTTAATCAATGAGAAGGGGGGTGAAAAAGGGTTCAGGGATACATGAGGGGTGTGTAATTAGTGAAAAAAATGATATAATGAAAGGGGAGAATAAATGGTCACTGCTCAATGAAAACAACAATCAACAATCAAACAAGCCAATAAAACATCATTGCAATCCACCCAAAACACTGCCACTTTCATCTATCTCAACACAGAAATTCCCTTGGCTGTAATCAATTTTAGAACAGGGGGTGAAAGAAGGATATGGGATATGTGAAGGGTTTGTAATTAGTGGAAAGTGAGATCATAGAAGGGGAAGAAAATGATTATTGTTCATGAAATTAATCAAGCGATCCATAAAATATTCTGCAGTAAGACTAGATGTACCATCCAATCAACAATAATTTGACTAAATAACAATTTATATACATCTAACTAGTTTCTATTCATTAATCAAAACTTTAACACAGTGCTATTGCAAAAAAATAAGTTTTCCATACGATTTCTAAGAGGCAATGTTCCCACAATCTGCATTTTATAACAATTTATGAACAGTCTCCATTTCCAATCTGTTACTATCAAAATCAACCATTGTCCAGGCATTTCTTCAGTCCATGACTATACTCCAAAGTCATGTTTTGAAAATAACAACAAAGTCACTATTGCTGCAATAGAGCCCATCAAAATTTGCAATGATATTCGTTCTCATATATATATGTAGCAAAAGATAAAATTTACACGCCTGAAAAATGACAACTCATTACAACAACCATCAATTAGAGACAATCTACACAGGAGTAGTTTTCCCAAAAAATGTAGTTCTTCCCTTGTAAACAAACAATCCAAGGTGACTTAAAAGCTAAGCCACCTACCCAACACGATTTTCATCAACAATAGCCAATTGCAATAAGTAACATGCTTAAAAATTAGTGGCTATCATTGTTGGCATAGGGGCAGACCCAGGGTTCAACACTACAACATCGCACCAACAAAACCCTAACTACCGACCCTTTTGGCAACACCTACAAAGCAGATGAAGTCTCACTCGAGGTAGAGACAGGGGTGGTTGGAGGACTCTAGTGTCTGCAACCTTAGATAGGACACAGATCTGTGATCATAACACCTTAACAAAGCACTTAGTTATTGCAGTTCGTTAATATTCAGCCTTAGTTCACAGCGCAATTAAACCCTAACAGGATATCTGCACAGTATTCAACCAGATCTAGCATCTAGAAACACTTAGCATAACAAAATAGATCATATATAGTAGATTCAAGAACTAAGCACATTCAAATAGGTCATATCTAACATTCACTCACATTATTAAGCATAGAGCAACATCAGATTTATCTATCATTCATATATATCAAAAAACTTAAGAAATTCAACACATAAACACATCAATACATCGCACAAAGCACAACAATAGAGGATATACATGGTTCACCCCATCCTTGGGGCTACGTCCACCAACTCTTTGTCTTCTTTATTAGCTTTGGTCAATCTTCTTACATGCACAAAGCTTCAGAATCAACTCCGCGGAGGACAGGAGATCTACGCACCTCGTTAGATCTTCCTTCCTTTAGTTATAGAACAAAGCCTTCCACAACCTCTAAAAATCACTTGCACTTAGCTCTACAAGCCTCACACAGTATGCTCAAAGCAAATACTGCTTAGCACGCAGAACACTTGCAACAGACTAGAATCTACTAGTCACTACTCACTACTTCTTACTTCACCTATAGTTATATTTATACATTACAGAATAGGCCTAAGCATGAGTAAACCCATGGGACAACATTCCCATATCCTTTACATAAACCCAAAACCCAAAAAGACCCTAAAATGGGGCTGAGATCCCGTGATCTCTGCTTTGACTTGCACTCTGCTTTCGATAGCCTGCCGAAGTCCCAAAATGGTCCAAAATGATCAAGGATCCTTAAAACTTGGTCAAGGGCCAACATGCCCCTAACACTCACCTGTGACTCGTCCCGAGTCACTCTAATTTGGGTAACTCTACTTAAAATGCCTCGAGCTTGGCTCATGCTACTTTGACCTATTGTTATGCCACAACCTCCTATTCAACAAAATCTTGGATGATTGCTTCGTTGACAAGTCCCTATAAGCATTGTTCAGTTGTAGAGATGACTTGATCCATTTTTTCTCCTCGGACTTTGATCTCTGCGAACAGTTGGCAAGCCCCATCCTGTATAGGTTGGAGCCTCTAAGTCACTTCCATGACTCTGCTCTGAATGGTGTGGACCTGCTTTTGAGCAGTACGCTTCTCTTGGGATTGCTTCATCCTCTCGGCTGCTGACAGGGGCTTCAACTGCACCTGTACTATTTCTACTTGCTTCTTCACCTTTTGGAGTTGTGACTCCATTTTCTTCAGTTCAATATTCTCAGTGAGTCACTCATAAGTCCAGGCATTGTGATCACTTAGTTGTTTACATTACATGGTGAGGGCCTTTATTCTCTCAACTACGCTTCGATCAATTTCTTCTCTTTGAGCTCGGACATCTTGCGGAGTGTTGGGCACTGTTCGTAGCTCTAAGTTTTTTATTCTTTGTTGTAGTTGTTGGATGGATTCTGTGAGCTGTTCTACTTCATGCTTTATTCGGTCTTCTACCTTTGGCTCTAATCCTGTCATAGAGAGAAGTTCTCTGTTGACTGCTTCTTTCACTTTGAGTTGTTCTACGAGCAACTATTCTTTTTCTTATTGGATCTGTGCTTTCTCCTGTTCAAACTTTGTCTAGAGAGAAACCTTCTCCTGCTCCACAAATCGACGTTGTTATATGACTACTTATTGCACTTGCTTCAAGGCCTATGTGGCTTTTTCTTTTTATTCCTATGTGTGACGAAGGTGAGCTTTGGTCACATCAGCTAGTCTATGGAGCTGGGCTGGCTCATCTCCCAAGAAGTAAATGCGATGAGGATCAAGAGCCAGCTAAAGTGCAAGTCATAGCCTTGATCTTGTGCTTCTTGACAGTCTAATTCCAGCTGGTTAACTAGGTACTTTTCCCAGTTCATCTGTAGGCCTTCCACGCATTTCCCAATGAGGTCAACGACAAACCCTGTGACCTGTGTGGGTCTAGTTTTTATTACAATATTTCCTACAATTAATTGGCATGCTAGGCGCACTGTGCCATTCTGTATGGAAGCTACCTTATAGCCTCGCGTCTCCTTCTCAAAATCGTCATAGGTATCCTTGATCTTCTGTACTAATGAACGATATGTGGCCTTCCCTGGATAGAAGTCCTATGGGTCGGGTCCTTGCATACTCAATTCGGTGATCCTATGGATCAACGTCATATCGACTGTGATATGTCGGTCTAGCCATAAGTCATCGCCATGGTAACATGAGAGTAGGATCTTAACACAGGCATTAACCTCCTGCTATCGTCCAAAATGTGGGATCTTTATTACATTCAACAGGGTGGACTGCGCGATGTTCATCGTCCATGGATGGGGGATTATTTTTGAGTTCTTCCCCTTTGTCCTGGTCAAGTATTTATAAGGGGAGAGAATACTATGGTTCTTGCAGTCTCCTAAGTTGAAGTCGTTGAAATTCAACGTTGCAATCTTATCCTGATGTGCTTTAACTACATGTTTCCCCTTCGGGAGGTATGTAGTAACTAGGGTGTAATCAAATTCTCTAGGAACACTATCACGACTCACCACTCTGGCTAGAGGTAGGATCTAGTCAGGTAAGATGGTCAGGATTAGCTTCGCATTTGCTAGGTCATCTCTATGCTTGGTTCTCTTTTCTTCTATGACTTGGGATGGTCCAGATCCATGAGCAATTGACAGAGAGGCCTTGTTGGCAGCCAATCATTTTTTTTAATCGCTCTTAAAAAATGTTGCCTACACCCATTGTCCTGTTAATGACAAATCATCGTCGCATTGTTCTTCTATATACTTGTTTCATTTTTGCGACAATTGCAATTTGGTCTCGATTTGATTTTCACAACTGTAAGTGTGAAAATACCTTTTTCATCGTTTGGACTGTAGTCGTCTTTTATCGATTTCTCCAAAAGGCACTTGACCATTGGTTTATCACATGACTGCTAAAGATATTCTCGAACTTATGTCCTTGAGAATACTCTTACCTTGATTGCGCATTTGGATATGATTGATTGCTAAGCCTTTGGGCATTAAAATTTATTGGTTTTATTATGATCTTATAAAAGTCATAATGGATTTGGTCTTATTGCTTTGATTCTTATTTCTATGGGCTTTTTCACTCAGCTATTATATGAGAAATTTTGGATCATTATGTTTTAAAAACACTTGAATGTGCAAATACATTGGTAAATTTATGAAGTCAATTCAAGAAATAAGCAATGGTTTAAAGGCGCATGGATTAATCATATTGGACTGCAAATCGATGCTTGGTATATTGTTTGGTAAGTTGATATTACGTTGAATGATTCATAATTATGTATTGGCATCGATTAATTTTTAAACCTTGGTGTAGAACGATTGATTGACACGATGGATATGGTGTTGGATCGAACTATACACTTGGCATGAGTATAACGCATGGTATTGGTTCTGATCTGGTTGACTGGCACGTTAATATGATTACACACCTATTTGTTGGCCGATACGCATGGTATGAGCGATTATGATTTAATAACACTGTACTCAGTCAATTAATACAGTGCGTGGCGGTGGTAATCCCACCACCTTCACACACATGCAGTTAATTCCGGTCTATTCGAGCTTTGAAGCTGTCAAACCCTATCGTTTTCAACTCTATGCATTGTTTCATTCAGTTTGAACACTACCATGTACAGAGGTTATGGATCCTATCGTAAGGGCCGAGCCTAATGGGTGCCAAGCACTGTTGACATTCAATGGTGCATGTAATGACCTGGAACAACACGGGTGGCTCACTTTCATAAGGAATTTTGATGGCTACGACCTCACAGTGGCTCGGCAATTTGCATTATCGTTCGATGGCTGCCGAACCAAAGTTGGAGATGTCCAGCTTGAAATTACTGAAGAATTTCTCAGCCTGGCGACTAGCTTGCCTGTCAAGGAACAAAAATGGTCGAAAAGTTGCAAGGTAGATGATGTCCCATGGACATTACTATTCCAATCTCGCACAGTGAACTCATGCGACAGAGGGTTGCCTGCAAAGATGTTGAAACCCCGCTGGTATGATCTCTTGATGATTATCAAGCGTTTCGTTACTTGTGAAGGTAGGTATGGGTTTATTTTCTTATTCGACCTGTGTTTATTAATGGTTTTCATGGGTTTTGAACTAAGTATGCCTCACTATCTGCACCGAAGTCTGTTCAAAATGGCTAAACGATACAAGCATGGCTAGGATGACACTAGCCTCTTCCATGTTGGGTTGATCAAAATGGTTTTGGTTTACGAATTAGGGTTACATCGTGATACTTGGCATGATTTTCTCAGCCGTAATGGTTTTAGAGAGTCTAACCCTCCACAGGTGGATAAGCCCATGGTGACCGAGAGAAAACCTACCCCTGTGGCTTATAATGTTTTATTACCTAGACCCAAGCCTGAGTCACCTACGAGTTTTCCTAAGGCCGTGCCAAAACAGACTGAAGTTGCTAAAGCTACAACCCAAAAGACTAGAGAGAAGACTGGTGTTAATACTCGAGGCAAGAAAAATGCAAGATTGATCTCTCACATGGCGAGGAACAAATCTAAGCTTCCTGTCAAAACATAGCCTATCGTGGTTAGTGAGGACTCTGATTCAGACATTGAACGATTTATCGTTGAAGAATATCCTTACTCCGAGGGATTGTGTAGCAAACCTCCTCACGATTTTATTAGGAACTTACCTCCTTGTCTGCGGGATAACCCTGACTTTCCTGGTATTGAACCGCTCAATGAAACCCTTGGGGAATCATCAAAACCCCCTTCTGTTCAGCCTGTTGCTGCACCTTGTGATCAATGTGGGTTATGGGTTGAAAGATACTATTTGGATGTACCTACATTGCAATCCAGGATCTACGATTTGGAAAACCAAGTGGCAAAGCTCACTGGTCAGAATGAAAAGGTCCAACCATCCGATAAGAAGCAACGAACCATGGGTTCAGTCCTGTTCAAAAACGTCGAGTCTTCCACTGCAATTATCAATTCAAAATTGACATAAGGCCCAGCAGTTGTGATGGTATATTTTTCTCATTTATATTACTTTCTTTGTACATACTTCGCCTGCTCTGTTACATAAGCATGCTTCGCTGTATATATTTTTGATTATCGTTTAAAATTCAATTGGATTTGGTTTTGATTCGATAGATCATCGAATAGATATGATTGTTCAAAATTAGCTCGATGTTCTATTGATAATACAAGCTGTTAATATTTTTAAAAATAGTCTGTTGATTGGTATCCCAAATTTCAGTCAAAGGTATAATTCGAATTGGTTATGTTATGAGTATTATTGATAAATGGGTTAATTGTTTCAATTTCATACTTTTCTATGGATACATAACCAAATCACAACTAATTTGATTCTCATTGATTGCAACTTATTCGAAATGGATTCTAATTAAGGTTACGGTGTTGTTTCTATAATTAACTCCGTAAAGATTGGTTTGGATTATTACTCAATTCATGAATCTGTAGATTTTATCATGCCTCTGTTCGTTGACTGTGTAAAGATTCTTGAGTTGATATGATTTCATCCGATTACAATGGAGATGGTTTACGCATTGTGATTTTAATTAAAGGTTATCAATTTATTACTATAACTAGTCGATGGCAGTTATGATCATATCTATGAACTATTGGAAATTCAACATGTAAAGTCTATGACTAGATTTTATGGATACAGTTATGCCTGTTTTATCGTGACCATTTTAGACTATTGATTAAACGATTTGGATCCTATGCAAACCGACAATGATTGTTTTGTATCTCATACAATTTGGTTTACCTTTGATGGCATCCATGGAACAGTCTTGTTAAGATTCGATTTGATTTTATGATGATTGGGAAAACAGAGTATTCCCACTCTGTCCCGATTTTATTCTGTTCGATTTGGTTTGATTTAAAGGATTATTTTTATTCAATCATTAGTAATTTTTTGATGATTTGATTTGATTTGATTTTGATTATATATCTGGTCCTATTTACTATTCTAGACCAGCTACAGAATCAGAAGATTATGTAGCTAAGTCTATAGAGTCATTTTTTTTATTATTTTCTCAATAAAATACTCCTCTAACTTGATTTTTATGTCTATTACAGGAAAATTCGAATTGGTAATGGATGTAAGGAGCAGTTGGAAGATATATTAAAGATTTCACTTGCATTTTTTAGTTACTTAGTTTAAGAGATTTTTGGGATTATTCCCAGATTGTGTAAAACTGTTTGCTATTATTCACAAGGATGTTTTACCTTGTGAGAAACCTATATAAACCTATGGTTTTGTAATATTGAGACATCATTATCAGTTGTGTAAGAACAAGGATATGTAATTTTTATTCAAACTGGAGCAGATTTGATGTGTTGTCATAGCTTTTGCTTTTCAATATATCGACACTTTGTCCCAAGTTTTGTATATCATTTTGTTTTTGGTTTAGTATTACTTTGTTATCTAAATCACATGCATATGATATAATTTCTTACTGTTATGCATATCTTGTTCCTTCCAAAGAGATAAAGAACATAACAGTTGTAGATTCATTTTATGAATGATAGCTTTGTCTTCTTCGTAGGCTGAATTGTACCATAAGTTTTCTGCACAATAGGTTTCCCTTTTGCAGAAGATTTATCATC
>ML802139.1:220263-239018 GCA_009831015.1 Picea engelmannii | reverse complement strand
TTATGATTTTGAAGATAAATTCAAAAAAATGGTCAATTGTAAAACCAACAGTTCCTCATTAACTTATGAAAAAGTCAATTTAGGAACCTGTGAAAACCCTCAGTGTATCAACTTAGGCTTGGGATGTTCAAAACAAGAAAAAGCTTCTTTTGTCAAATTATTTAAAGAATTTAAGGATGTCTTTGCTTGGACTTACGAATATCTTAAGACGTTTGATCCTAATATTATACATCATGTCATCCCAATGAAACCTCAAACCTTGCCTTTTCAACAGAAACTAAGGAAAATGCACCCCAAACTAGAACCGACCGTACAAAAAGAATTGAATAAACTCCTAAATGCTAAAATAATTTTTCCTATCAGACATACTCAATGGGTATCCAATCTCGTCCCAGTGCGGAAGAAAAACGGGGAAATTCGGCTTTGTGTCGATTTCCGAAACCTCAACAAAGTGTCTGATAAAGATAATTATCGTGTCCCTCCTATGGAACAGATACTTCAACAAGTATCTAGTTCCGAGAGGCTATATTTACTAGATGGTTTCTCAGGATACAATCAAGTCTTAATGTCTCCGCCAGACCAGTTGAAAACTACCTTCTGTACCCCGTGGGGCACTTATGCTTATCACAAAATGCCCTTTGGATTGATTAATGCCGGTGCTACCTTTCAGAGAGCAATGGATATTGATTTCCGAGGCTTGATCAATCATTATGTGGTAGTCTACCTAGATGATGTAACTGTGTACTCCAAAAACAAAAATGATCATCTAGCTCATCTACGAGTTGTTCTGCTACGATGTCGTAAATTCGGTATTTCCTTGAACCCCAAGAAATCTATCTTTTCAGTAGAACAGGGTAAATTACTCGGATTTATTGTGTCTAGTGATAGAATGATTATTGACCCTGAGAGGACACAAGTCATTGCTAAACTTTCCCCACCTACCTCCAAAAAATCCATGCAGTCCTTTCTAGGTCAGATCAATTTTGTGAGAAGATTCGTCCCCAGCTTCTCCGAAATGGTCAGACCTCTCTAGAACCTAATAAAGAAGGACACCCAATACCACTGGGGACCCACTGAAAACCGAGCTTTTAATGATATAAAGAAGGCCATAATTGATGCTTCGTCTTTCATGAGCCCTGATTTCTCTCAAGACTTCACACTTTATACTTTTGCCTCTGATCATTCCTATGCTGCAGTTCTAACTCAGAAGAACACCGAGAACAACGAAGTACCCATCACCTTTATGAGCTCTGCTTTCAAAGGTGTTGAACTTAACTACCCAGCGGTTGATCGGCAAGCCTATGCTATCTTTAAGGCAATTAAGCATTTCCGATCTTATCTTTTGAAGTCAAGAACGAAGGTCATTGTCCCTTACCCTGCCGTTAGGAATTTGTTAGTGCAAAAGGAGTTAGGAGAGAAAAGAGCTAACTGGGTCACCTCATTGCAGGAATTTGACTTAGAAATCACCCCAGCCTAAATCGTGAGAGGCCAAGGGTTATGTAAATTGGTGGTTGATTCAGAAGCTGAACAACAAGAATTTAACGACACATCAGACCTAGAAAAACATGATCAGAGTATGATTTGTTGTACTCAAAATCCCGTAATTCCTTGGTATGATGATATTACACACTATCTTAAACATGGATTATCACCCCATCATCTTGACCCTTCCAAAAGAAGAGCTTTGAGATTAAAGTCCGCCTCCTTTCATCTAGTTAACGGTATACTGTTTCGTCAGAATTTTGATGGCATATTGATGCGTTGTCTTGAGAAAGACGAAGCAGAGAAAGTCTTGCTTGAGTTGCATGCAGGAGAAGCTGGTGGTCAATTCGGTGGTGATACTACTGCTCATAAAGTTTTAAGAACCGGTTACTACTGGCCAACAATTTTTAGAGATGCTCACACCTTGTGACGAAAATGTATCATTTGTCAGAAAGCATCAGGGCGATTGCAAAAACCAGCTTTCCCATTGCAACCCGTCACAGTCGATTCTCCTTTCCAACAATGGGGCCTTGATATCATTGGTCCTATTAACCCTCCATCCTCACAACAACACAAGTATATTGTGACAACCATTGATTACTTTACTCGATGGTCTGAAGCGGCCGCGCTAAGAACTGTTAACACAAGCCAGGTGATCACTTTTCTTAACTCGCATATCATCACTCGTTTCGGCATACCTGATTGTTTAGTATTTGATAACGCTTCATACTTTTCCTCTCTTGAGATGAGTAACTTTGCCTTAGAGAAAGGAATAAATCTTAAGTATTTCGCGAGTTACAAACCCCCAGGGTAACGACTTAGCAGAATCAACCAACAAGAACTTGATCAAGATAATCAAGAGAACCGTGGCTGAAAATCACAAGAATTGGCACAACGCACTACTTAATGCACTGTGGGCTGACAGGGTAACACCCAAAGCTGCTATAGGTAACTCTCCTTTTTTCCTCGTTTATGGCAGAGAAGCCATTTTTCCGCCTCATATTCTTCTTCCTTCGCTCCAATTATCACAAAAAGTTCAAGAAGAATAATGTCCCCCTTTAGAAAGCCGTATAAATGCCCTGATGAAGTTAGAAGAAGTAAGAACCCAAGACAAACGTAAATTATATCAACATCAACAATTGATTAAAAGTTGGTTCGATTCTAATTATGCTTCTGATAGGAATTTTGAAGTTGGCAATCTCGTCTTAAAGTGGGACAAATCTCACGAAGGGAAGGGTGAACACACTAAATTTCAAAATTTGTGGCTTGGGCCATTTTTTATTGTTGAAAAGTTGGGTCCTAGTTCTTTTCGCTTGCAGAGTCTTGAAGGGCAGCTTGACACCTACCCGGTAAATGGCCAAGCACTGAAAAGATACTTTGCCTGATTTCTATATTTGTATATTATGTAGATATTTCCTTTTGTTTTTAATTTTGCTTTCATTTTCATTTTACGATTTTGATTTGATTGATCAGTTCGGTGTGTTTTGAAACATATGCATGCTTATATACTGAGTCATTCAGACATAGACCATAGAAAAATCTCATCGCTGAAATAACTTCTGGAAGATTGTACAAACATCATTAAATTATATTTCTGAAGATAATATTGGAAAAGTTGTTTGAAAGAAGTTTGCTAATTTCAATATTTAAGTGAAGTTTGTTGTGATTATCTTTACCTTTTTACGCTGTCCCTTTTCCGTAAAGGAATGACTCAAAAGGATGTCTCCCTGTCATAGTAAGTTGTTTTAGAAATAAAACATTTCTGGAGATGAATAAGGACTCTATCACAAAGTTCTGATGAGGTCTAAAAAATGTGAAAAAATATCAAGATTTTTGAGCGTCACCCCGCTCAGCTATCCATAAAAGAAAAATAAAAATAAAATAAGAGTTGTGGGAAGTGTTTGTAAACCCGTCGGGATACTGAATAGGTCCACTGGCAGCGGGTAAATGCAAGCATGGCGCCAAGACAACTTCGCCGGGGTACTGAACAGGCCTGCTGGCAGCGAAGCAATGTCGGGTACATGAAAATCTTAAAAAAATTATGAGAAACCTCTTTAAAGTCCTTTATTCTAATCTAGAGCTTCTTGACAGGATAAATACGTTCGAGTGGGTTAAATGGCAACCTTGTCGAGGCTATGGACGCCTGCTGGCAGCAGTGGCCATGCCAACAGTATTGAAGATTTTACCATAAAAATCATGACTTACTGATCTTTAAGACTATTATTGGTTTACATCTTTTAAAACTTTGCTGAAAAAGAGGATTGATAATGATATAGTACAATTTTCTGTTGTTCTTTCAAAGGCGAATTTTTCTTTGATGTCCTAATCTGAATTCATTTTCTTTTGACAGAGATAACTACTTCTCCCAGCATGTCGCCATTGTTGGCAGCCAATCATTTTTTTTAATCGCTCTTAAAAAACGCTGCCTACACCCCTTGTCCCGTTAATGACAAATCATCGTCGCATTGTGCTTCTAGATACTTGTTTCATTTTTGCGACAATTGCAATTTGGTCTCGATTTAATTTTCACAACTGTAAGTGTGAAAATACCTTTTTCATCGTTTGGACTGTAGTCGTCTTTTATCGATTTCTCCAAAAGGCACTTGACCATTGGTTTATCACATGACTGCTAAAGATCTTCTCRAACTTATGTCCTTGAGCATACTCTTACCTTGATTGMGCATTTGGATATGATTGATTGCTAAGCCTTTGGGCATTAAAATTTATTGGTTTTATTATGATCTTATAAAAGTCATAATGGATTTGGTCTTATTGCTTTGATTCTTATTGCTATGGGATTTTTCACTCAGCTATTATATGAGAAATTTTGGATCATTATGTTTTAAAAACACTTGAATGTGCAAATACATTGGTAAATTTATGAAGTCAATTCAAGAAATAAGCAATGGTTTAAAGGCACATGGATTAATCATATTGGATTGCAAATCGATGCTTGGTATATTGTTTAGTAAGTTGATATCACGTTGAATGATTCATAATTATGTCTTGGCATCGATTAATTTTTAAACCTTGGTGTAGAACGATTGATTGACACGATGGATATGGTGTTGGATCGAACTGTACACTTGGCATGAGTATAACGCATGGTATTGGTTCTGCTCCGGTTGACTGGCACGTTAATATGATTACACACCTATTTGTTGGCCGATACGCATGGTATGAACGATTATGATTTAATAACATTGTACTCAGTCAATTAATACAGTGCATGGCGGTGGTAATCCCACCACCTTTGCACGCATGCAGTTAATTCCGGTCTATTCGAGATTTGAAGCTGTCAAACCCTATCGTTTTCAACTATGTGCATTGTTTCATTCAGTTTGAACCCTACCACGTACAAAGGTTATGGCTCCTGTCGTAAGGGTCGAGCCTAACGGGTGCCAAGCACTGTTGACATTCAGTGGTGCATGTAACGACCTGGAACAACACGGTTGGCTCGCTTTCATAAGGAAGTTTGATGGATACGACCTCACAGTGGCTCGGCAATTTGCATTATCATTCGATGGCTTCCGAGCCAAAGTTGGAGATGTCCAACTTGAAATTACTGAAGAGTTTCTCAGCCTGGCGACTAGCTTGCCTGTCAAGGAACAAAAATGGTTGAAAATTTGCAAGGTAGATGATGTCCCATGGACATTACTGTTCCAATCTCGCACAGTGAACTCATGCGACAGAGGGTTTCCTGCAAAGATGTTGAAACCCCGCTGGTATGATCTCTTGATTATTATCAACCATTTTGTTACTTGTGAAGGCATGTATGGGTTTATTTTCTTATTCCACCTGCGTTTATTAATGGTTTTCATGGGTTTTGAACTAAGTATGCCTCACTATATGCACTGAAGTCTGTTCAAAATGGCTAAATGATACAAGCATAGCTAGGCTGACACTAGCCTCTTCCATGTTGGGTTAATCAAAATAGTTTTGGTTTACGAATTAGGGTTACATCGTGATACTTGGCATGATTTTCTCAGCCGTAATGGTTTTAGAGAGTCTAACCCTCCACAGGTGGATAAGCCCATGGTGACCGAGAGAAAACCTACCCCTGTGCCTTATAATGTTTTATTACCTAGACCTAAGCCCGAGTCACCTACGAGTTTGCCTAAGGTCGTGCCAAAACAGACTGAAGTTGCTAAAGCTACAACCCAAAAGACTAGAGCGAAGACTGGTGTTAATACTCGAGGCAAGAAAAATGCAAGATTGATCTCTCGCATGGAGAGGAACAAATCTAAGCTTCTTGTCAAAACAGAGCCTATCATGGTTAGCGAGGACTCTGATTCAGACATTGAACAATTTCTCATTGAAGAATATCCTTACTCCAAGGGATTGTGTAGCAAACCTCCTCACGATTTTATTAAGAACTTACCTCCTTGTCTGCGGGATAACCCTGACTTTCCTGGTATTGAACCGCTCAATGAAACCCTTGGGGAATCATCAAAACCCCCTTCTGTTTAGCATGTTGCTGCACCTTGTGATCAATGTGGGTTATGGGTTGAAAGATACTATTTGGATGTACCTACATTGCAATCCAGGATCTACGATTTGGAAAACCAAGTGGCAAAGCTCACTGGTCAGAATGCAAAGGTGCAACCATCCGATAAGAAGCAACGAACCACGGGTTCAGTCCTGTTCAAAAACGTCAAGTCTGCCACTGCAATTATCAATTCAAAATTGACATAAGGCCCAGCAGCTGTGATGGTATATTTTTCTCATTTATATTACTTTCTTTGTACATACTTCGCCTGCTCTGTTACATAAGCATGCTTCGTTGTATATATTTTTGATTATCGTTTAAAATTCAATTGGATTTGGTTTTGATTCGATAGATCATCGAATAGATATGATTGTTCAAAATTAGCTCGATGTTCTGTTGATAATACAAGTTGTTAATATTTTTAAAAATAGTATGTTGATTGGTATCCCGAATTTCAGTCAAAGGTATAATTCGAATTGGTTATGTTATGAGTATTATTGATAAATGGGTTAATTGTTTCAATTTCATACTTTTCTATGGATACATAACCGAATCGCAACTAATTTGATTCTCATTGATTGCAACTTATTCGAATTGGATTTTGTTTAAGGTTACGATGTTGTTTCTATAATTAAATCCATAAAGATTGGTTTGGATTATTACTCAGTTCATGAATCTGTAGATTTTATCATGCCTCTGTTCATTGACTGTGTAAAGATTCTTGAGTTGATATGATTTCATCCGATTACAATGGAGATGGTTTATGCATTGTGATTTTAATTAAAGGTTATCAATTTATTACTATAACTAGTTGATGGCAGTTATGATGATATCTATGAATTGTTGGAAATTCAACATGTAAAGTCTATGACTAGATTTTATGGATACAGTTATGCCTGTTTTATCGTGACCATTTTAGACTATTGATTAAATGATTTGGATCCTATGCAAACTGACAATGATTGTTTTGTATCTCATACGATTTGGTTTACCTTTGATGGCATCCATGGAACAGTCTTGTTAAGATTCGATTTGATTTTATGATGATTGGGAAAACAGAGTATTCCCACTCTGTCCCGATTTTATTTTGTTCGATTTGGTTTGATTTAAAGGATTATTTTTATTCAATCATTAGTAATTTGTTGATGATTGGATTCGATTTGATTTTTATTATATATCTGGTCCTGTTTACTATTCTAGACCAGCTACAGAATCGGAAGATTCTATAGCTAAGTCTATAGAGTCATTTTTTTTATTATTTTCTCAATAAAATACTCCTCTAACTTGATATTTATGTATATTATAGGCAAATTCGAATTGGTAATGGATGTAAGGAGCAGTTGGAAGATATCTTAAATATTCCACTTGCATTTTTTAGTTACTTAGTTTAAGAGATTTTTGGGATTATTCCCAGATTGTGTAAAACTGTTTGCTATTATTCACAAAGATGTTTTAGCTTGTGAGAAACCTATATAAACCTATGGTTTTGTAATATTGAGACATCATTATCAGTTGTGGAAGAACAAGGATATGTAATTTTGATTCAAACTGGAGCAGATTTGATGTGTTGTCATAGCTTTTGCTTTTCAATATATCAACACTTTGTCCCAAGTTTTGTATATCATTTTGTTTTTGGTTTAGTATTACTTTGTTATCTAAATCACATGCATATGATATAATTTCTTACTGTTATACATATATTGTTCCTTCCAAAGAGATAAAGAACATAACATTTGTAGATTCATTTTATGAATGATAGCTTTGTCTTCTTCGTAGGCTGAATTCTACCATAAGTTTTCTGCACAATAGGTTTCCCTTTTGCAGAAGATTTATGATCAGAAAACTGTTATGATTTCTTTTATGTCTTGTTTGTCCTGTAACATACTTCAAGAAGCAGCATAGCTGATCATTTTCGAGAGGCTTAAGGACTATATGGTGTGAATTTCTTCCTCCAATCAGCTTAAGGAGTCATCTTACACAGGACAGACTTGGAGCGTTTCCAGGTCAATTAGTTAGATGTTTATTGCTTTGATTAATTAGTATAATATAAATGATAGTTTAGTTAGATTTAGATTACATTGTTTCATTTCAGTAATATATATTAGATTGTCTAATTTCAATTAGCTTTATTTCCCTTTCATAAATACAAAAAATCAAAAAAGAGACTTTGGCTGTCTCCGGGCAGCAATCACATTAGTTTCACAGGTTTTAATCAAATCTATAATTTGTCTATATTGTATATTTGTGAATAAAGAATGATCATAGATGATAATTAGGTAGTTGATTTGAGTTATTATAATCATAGTTAGTATCTTGTATATATAAGTAGTTAGTAATTTCTAGTTAGATTAGTGTAGTTAGTTTAGTTTGCTTTATTAATTTCTAGTTTCCTTTATTAGTTTAGTTCTTTGTCTTTGTTTTATTAGTTTCTAGTTTCCCTTTAGATTTCTTAACTCAGATCACTTCTCTTCGGTTTCCATACGAGACCTTAGGGCGGCCAACGGAGCTGTTAAAATCGTCAGGGTGGTCCATTCCAAATGGCTTGGGTTATTTAGACAACCCCGGACCGGTTCCACTCTCCCAGTTGACGGACGGTCAATTTCACCCGTCAACAGGCATCCACTCCTCTTGTTGATGATTCTTGTACACCCACAGGCATTACCATTTCATAAATTACTCTTTCATTCATGAGGTCGATGAGTACCTCCTTCACAGACTCTTTGATTGTGCTAAGTTCTTCAGACATACACACTCGTGGTTGAATATATCGAGTTCAATGCAACAGGATGAATGGTGATAGATCAATGATCACTGCACGAAATCAACTAATCTACAGGCTTAGATAATTATAGTTGGAAAAAGTGTTCTTGGTGCAATGCTAGATGGAATAAGTAGGCAACTAGGTAACATATTTCTCCAATTGGCGAGAAGCCTTCATTAATGCAGTTATGTCTGTTACCGCATGGTCCCAACGATCCGGTGGCGAGATTTCTGACCATAAATGTCGTTCTAACCGTTCAGGGTGTCGTTCTAAGGGTTATACTATTTCCAACGAATATATTTCTTCACCAAGGCGAAGTTCCATGTTGTGCTATTCTGATATCCCGACGAATTTTAGATTCTGGAATCCTTCCTTCTGCAAAGTTCCCTCTGGAACCTTCTGTAACTTTTCGATCTTTGCTCTCTTCTTACTTATTTTTCCAGCCTTCTTTAAAGTGATCTACATCTTGGTATTCCTCTTTCCATCCTGATTCTTGTCTTGTTTTGGCATAGTAACTTCACGTTGTTGATAGTCTTTCATAGGATTTAAGGGAAATACTTTTTTTCTCTCTAGGGTAGGTTCTCTACTCACCTGCAAGTCTGCTTGTGTTCTTCCAACCTTGACATCCAAGCATCTGGTTCTGAATAGCTTCGATCTATTATCCCGTTCTTCAATCAAGTGTGCTATCCTCCTAGTCATGAAATATTTTAATTCTTGCTTCTTTTGCTCTAAGACTACTTCTTCTTTTCTTCTGGCTTGATCCTTTTCAATCCAAGGTTTTCCTAGTAATACAAAAAATGGGGCATTGTTCTCAATAAATTTAATAACCTCTAATTCTTCCTCTGTCAAAGTTCCATGAGCACTTATAGACATCTTGGTAAGTCTTCCACATAGGGTTATCAACTTTCCTCTAAATAATCCTATTCCTCCCAATGAAGGAATCATAGTAGGATTTCCTAAAGTTTCCCAAGTTCTTTCTTTCATGATATTCACCTGTGTTTCTTCATCCAAAATGCAGTCAATGTTGAAGTCTCCTATTCTTTCTTCTATGTATTCTTTTTCTTTGAATATCTATGATAAGATGATATTTCGGTGATCATTCAAGGTTTCTTTTATTTGTAGCAATATGTCCTTTGATTTTTTCTGGGGTTATGCCATGGTCTCAGTTTCTTGATCTTTCGTAGGGTTTTCTTGTCTCATATTCATTCTTTCAACTTTAGCAATCATTCTAGGGAAATCTAGAACTTCATGATCCATAGATTTACAACAAAGACAATTGAGTCTTCTACCAGGTCATTCCTTAGCAAGATGGCCTGGTCTTCTGCAACTGTAAAAAAGAGTCAATTGTCTCTTCCTCTTAAATGATCCCCATCCTTTCCTGTACTTCACACCAGGATCATGGTAGCTAACCTGCAAAAAATTATTTCTAGGATCCTACATTCATTTGTTAGTCTAGACATTCTTTGTATGCATAGGAATAACATATCTTTCACTACTCTTATCATATCTACTCATATCAAATCTTCTTTCTTCTAGTTGTGCCCTAGTTTTTCAGGCTAGGACAAAATTTATCAAACATACCTAGATTCATATTCTTGAAATAAAAATTTCCACTAATCTTACTTTCAACATAGCACAAAGCTTCCAGATCTAAAACTTTTCACTATTCTTACCTTTCTTAGAGCACAAAGCTTCAAGATCTTACCTCTTTTCTTCAGATCAGACTTCTTTTCTTAGCACAAAGCTTCACAATCCAAGTAGAGTACTTTGCACTAGGGAAACATATATACGCACAGAGATTCCACAGTTTCAAGTCATATCTTCGCACAAGGCTTTCTTCTTTCTTAGTTCCCAACAATCATAGTTTTAGGTCCCGACAACGGAACCATTTGTTGGCACAGGGGAAAACCCAAGGTTCAACACTACAACAACACACCAAGAAAACCCTAACTACTGACCCTTTCAGAAACACCTGCGAAGAAGATGAAGTCTCACCTGAGGTAGAGGCAGGGGTGGTTGTAGGAATCCAGTGTATGCAACCTTACCTGGGACATAGATCTGTGATTGTAACACCTTAACAAAGCACTTAGTTATTAAAGTTCATTAATATTCAGCCTTATTTCACAGTGCAACTAAAACCTAATAGGATATCTGCATAGTATTCAACCAAATATGCATCTAGAAGCACTTAACATAACGAAACAGATCAGATCTGGCAGATTCAAGAACTAAGCACATTCACATAGGTCAGATCTAACATTCACTCTCATTATTAAGCACAAAGCAACATCAGATTTATCTATCATTCATCTATATCAAAGCACTTAAACAAGTCAACACATAAACAAATCAATACATCACACAAAGCACAACAACATAGGATATACGTGGTTCACCCCCTCCCTGGGGCTACGCCCACCAACTCTTTATCTTCTTTATTAGCTTTGGTCAATCTTCTTACATGCACAAAGCTTCAGAATCAACTCCACAGAGGATAGGAGATATGTGCACCTCACTAGATCTTCCTTGAGTTATAGCACAAATCCTTCCACAACCTCTTACAATCACTTGCACTTAGCTATTTAAGCCTCACACAGTATGCACGAAGAAGTTACCACTTAGCACTTAACACACTTGCAACTGACTAGTCTCTACTAGTCACTACTCACTACTTCTTACTTCGCCTAGACTTCTATTTATAAATTACAAAATAGGCCTAAGCATGGTTAAATCCATGGGCCGACATTCCCATACCCATTACAAAAGTCCAAAACCCAAAAAGGCCCTAAAAAGGGGTCGAGATCCCGTGATCTCTACTTTGACTTGCGCTCCACCTTCGACAGCCCGTCGAAGTCCCAAAATGGTCCAAAATGACCAAGGATCCTCAAAACTTGGTCAAGGGACAACAATCACTGAGTATGACAACAAGTCATACATACTACACACAGTGCACAACTGATAAAATCCCATAGTGTAACATTTCCAATAATCACACAACAAACATACGATCATGATATAAATCAATATATCATGTTGAGATATTGATTTAGTCACTCTTCATTCACCAGGTTGTGCATACTCAGGCTTATTCAACCAAAAAACAAAAATATGAAGTAGATATATCCAGTCCAATAACATTTGTCCCCAAAGAAGACCATAGTTACCCCGCCCAATAATTTACTTTGTAAAACAACATTCACAGAGCGCGACATTTGTGAACAACACCAAGCCCTTGTAACCAATGCCAACCATTATCCAAAACATCATAAACACACATACTAATGATTGTATAACAACCAACAATCCACCACTATGGTAGGAAATCAATCAACTGAACAAAATGTAGTAGCTATGCATACCCATGCATCTGATCAAATCAGGGCAGAGGCTATTCCAATAAAGATACTGAGTATTAATATGAGGATAGTGACTTCTTTCTGTGAAAGTGAAATTGGCAATGAAGGTTTATCCTTATTATCATAGAACAGTAACCGAATGCCAAACTATCAAGATTGTTACATAACTGTTGGAAGCCCTACATGTTTTTTCTATTTGAATGACAAATGACACCTCATGTAGCTGCCTATGCCTCATCCTGTAAATATTACTATTTGAGGGTGATTATTCGGTTATAAAAAAGATGTCTAATTATTCTTGTTTTACTTTTATCTTGCGTTTTCATGCTTGATTCATGACTGTAAGCATGAATCAAGAATTTAAACTTAATTTTGCATTATGACTCTATCCAATGCTTGGTTTCTAAAAACTTCATTGCGACTTGTATCTACTTCTTATTCAATATTGGGATGATTTTCCTTTTTCATTTGTTTGAATATCGATATATTACCTATGTTGATTTTCATTTAGACTATAATCTTATTCATTTAAATTCTTGATAAATCAACTTTGATATCAAATTTTTGAATTGCATTTGGATTGTAAAAACAAATCTATTCCTAACCTTTGCAAATCAAGTATACCCATTACATGTCATGGGAATTAAACACACCAAAACCGTAACGTGTATGTCATTTTAGCTGGTAGGTAGAATTGACAAGTCTCTCATGATGAACTAAGGTCTTGTGTTATGCTATGTACTCGAAACATTAATTACCAAAAATTCCCAAATTTCATGGCTCGGACCCTTATGCTTATGTTATGGTTGCGTTGGTGTGTTGCTAGTTTTGTTTCCATGGTATTAGCTTAGAGTTTCTTCTTTACAGCTACCTCCTAAGACCACGGTTGGTTCGATTCACCTTTGTTACAATCTGTTC
Source organism: Picea engelmannii (assembly GCA_009831015.1). Classification (NCBI taxonomy): domain Eukaryota; kingdom Viridiplantae; phylum Streptophyta; class Pinopsida; order Pinales; family Pinaceae; genus Picea; species Picea engelmannii. The sequence continues at coordinate 226,012 of ML802139.1, read as the reverse complement.
GAACCCTTGATGACCCCTGTCGTCTGAATAGAGCCAAATGGATCTCAAACATTGTTGTTTTATGATGATGCGAGTGAGGATTTGAAGAGCCAGGGTTGGGATATGTTTATAAAGAAGTTCCAGGGGTATAACTTGCAAGTGGCCAAACAATTCACCCTTACATTTGATGGATACAGAACAAAGGTGGGTGATATTCAGTTGGAGATCACTAAGGATTTTTTGAGTGAAGCAACAAGACTCCCTCTCACTGGTCAAAAGTGGTTTAAAATTTTGAAATTGGATGAAGTACCCTGGAGTCTTTTCATCACCTCTAGAAAGATTGACTACTATGACAAAGGTATTCTGGTCTCCCTACTCAAGGTTAGATGGCATGGTTTTTTAGCAGTTTTAAAACAATTTATTACCTGTGAAGGTTGTTATGGCGTGGTCTTCCTTTACCATGTGCGATTGCTCATACATTTTATTGGCTTCCACCTAAATATGTCATTTTACCTGCTAAGGTGTTTGTATAAAATGTCTAAGAGATACAAAAATCATAACCTAGATTCTATCCTTTTTCACCATGGTTTGATTAAATTATTGTTGGTTCATCATTTGAAAACCCTGGGTGATGATTGGGATGGGTTTTTAGCTCGAAATGGTTTTGTTGCAACAAATTCTGTAGAAACCCCTATGATGGATAAGCCTATGATAGAAAAACCTCTTGATTTATCAAGTGACAAGCCAAAGTTTTTGGATGAAAACCCTCGTGAAGGGGCAGTGCTCGATTATTTTTTATGTGAGAAATGAGATATTAGCTCTGATTTTATTAAAATTGTTGTGCATGAACCGATTGTTTTCCCTAACCCTACTGTAAAATATTATAGTAAAAACCCTCGCAAACAGTCAACGAAGAATCAAGCAATGTTAGGGTTTCATAATAAGAGGGTTGGTCGACTCATTTCAAGGAGTCTTCATAATAGATCCAAACCTCATGTGAGCTTGATCAATTCGACCGAGATCCATGAGGATTCCAACTCTGAGATTGAAAGGTTTCTAGCACAGGAAGATCTGAATTGTTCTGAACCAGACCAACCATTCAATTATGTCAATAATCTCCCACCATGTCTAAAATATAGCAAGGGGTTTACAAGTATTAATCTCGGTCAAAGGTCGATAGTGGGTAGCATTGATGTCTTAGCACACAATTACACTCTTCCTCAATAGATCGGCCCCGATGTACATTGCAAAGTTTGCTTGCATTGGATGTGGAAGTACTATACAAACATCCCCATTCTCCAAGCAAGGATCAAAGCTCTCACAACTCACAATGAATCATTGGAAAATGAAAACTATGAACACAAGGCTAATGCATAGAGACAAGCAAAGCATCTAAAAAGAACAGGAAATATTGTTATAAAAAACGTTGGCAGTGTAAAGGCCATGATAAATTCTAAGATATCGTGATCCAATTTTTGTTATTAGTTAAATGGAAAGAATGATTTTTGTTACAATCATGATTTATTTGTTGTTTTTCTAATCAATTTAGATCAATTTGTATTTTTGTTACCAATAATAAGACTGGCTACAGAATCGAGAGATTTTGTAGCCAAGTCATTTTTTCATATAAATTTAGAAATTGTTAGTTAATGAAATGTTTAACTTGCCCTCATTTCAGTTTTTTTTAGGACATGGTGTATCTAATGCTAATATTATTGGATGGAGCATGCTCAACTTAGTTGATTAGCTATTTCTTTTTGCTTATTTTGTAAATAGGAGAGAACTTTCATAAATTTTGAAGATATAGTTAGATCATGAGTGGATCTAGGCCTTCTATATTTGTACGTTTTAGATCTTTTGAGATCTGATCCTATCTTAGAATATAGGAAGTTTAGTTTTCATAAACTCTTTAAATAATCTACATTTTGTAAAGGAAAACATCTTGGCTTAGGGCAGAAGATGGACGAGCGATTCCAAGAATTAATGAAACAACATATATGCATTTTGAATTTATCCTTTTGTAAATGATGTTTTCATATATGTTTTGTCAATCCTGATATACGGATAGGTCTGATAGATTTAAACTGAATGATCTATTGTGTTTGGGATACGTATGTTACAAATATCGTCTATAATTTGTTGCTCTAGATATAAGTACTGTGATCATATCTCTAATTCAAATGATAGAATTTATCTTTGAACTTTAATTGAATTATGAAATGTAATAAGTTACACTTAGATTTATCGTGTTGTAATTATGTGCAACTATAAGATCACAGGGTTTAATTTGTGTTTCCTCCTCTGTCATTAAACCTCAACTGCCAACACATGTTTTGAATTTATTTAAAACAGTCATAAAGTCCATTGCAGATTTCTCTCTTGGGCATGGCAGTTTGATATTCTTCACTCATACAGACACTTGGATACAACTCGCAAACTAACTACAGGTTAGCTCCTTTGTGTTTTTCAATCCTGTCATTTACATATTAATGAAACTAGGATGTTCAGTTCATCTTTTGACTACCTACACGTTTGTGTTTCATAGTTTATTCAATTAAAGATTAGTTATATTTATAAAGGAAAACAAAAAATATTTAAATGTGATTTCTTTATTTACTTCTTAAAAGAAATTATTTTAGCATTGATTTCGTAAGTTTCGATTAAAACTTGCAATTTGTAAATGATGTACATAAATGATATTTGTATATTTTCTACATAAATACACCTACAATAGTTATATTATAGCATATGTACATATACAATATATAGTATCTTGTAATAAGTTAGTTATTTCTTTCTCTTGTTTATTTTCTTTTAGGACTTTATATTGGCTAATGGAGCCATTGAATTCATCAGAATGAGTTACACCAAATGGCTTGGGTTATTTAGACAACCCTGGACCAGACTCGTTCTTCCAGTTGACGGACAGTCAATTTTTCCCATCAACAAATGGCACTAGAAGGAGGGCCTAAATACAATTGATGACACATGGAAGTCACAGAACTCCACCCACACACACTAGTTCCCCTATAGTAACTCAGATTCATTCTGAAAACAACATTGCTTCTGAAACAGGAACTACCTCGGATGAAAATACTGAGATTCTCATTGAACCAGTAACACCGAACCCTGAAGGGGCCGACGTAAAATAAAATGTTCGTCAGTCACTCTTAAGGACACACAATGTTTTAGCCCATATCAGACAACCTGGTAGGCCTCTCAATCAACCTTTAGATTTCTCATATGTTCGAGAGAAACTCGAAGGCACTAGTTTACATTTAGATCCCTTAGGAGAAAATACCACATATTTTGACCATACCCCCACTCTTGGAGTTGGAGGATCTGGTATCCCACCTCCCCACCTCATTCATCTCCATCCTCCTCAGGAGGAGAATCTTTCGATGAAGGCAGCTCTTTGTCTGAACCATCTCAACCTTAAACACCACCTACACCCATGGAAAACCCAAACAACACCACCATACCATGGCTTGATCAGGATGTCATGGTTGTTCCTAGACCACAACACCCATTGCCAAAACACCCGGAAAAATGGTTACCTAAATTTGATCTAGATTCTAAGCAATCTACCAAAGATCACATAAAGAAATTCATGTTGGCCATTAGACTCTGAAGTGTAGAGAATGAATATGTAGTATCTATACTCTTTCCTTATACGTTTGAGGGCAATGCCTCTACATGGTATTTTGCCCAACAACCCCAAACCATTGTCTCTTGGGACAAATTCAAAACCTGTTTCTTAGAAAATTTTGGAGATGATAAAACCCATGAAGTCTTGGTAATGGATCTCTCCAGCCTAAAAATGAACCCTAAGGAGAAAGTAAAATATTTTAACCAAACATTCCTCACGTTAAAGAATCGAATTCCTGCAGATTTAATGCCTGCAGTGTTGGCAAATATTGAACAAGCAACGATGATGGTTGTTGTCATTGATGGCAACAACGAAGATGGAAGGATATGAAGGATAAAACCCCTTGGGGGATTCGGACGTAAGAGCTCAGGAGGTACAGCATTGAAGAAAATGTGCGCAGCAAGAGATTACAGAGAAGAAGGAAGACAAAGATCCAGTGACCATTGGATTCCATTCAAATTTCCCGAAAGACCGACAACCGTCAGATCTGCAGAAGTTGCGAAGGAGATAAGTCATCGGAGATTCGGGGATCGGGAGTTTATAATGTCCAATTCACTTGACATCAAAAACTCCGAAATTGCGATTTGATCGAAGCCGTTAAATCCAAGGTGAATTCTCGACGAGATCTAGACCGTCTATTCGTGTGGACGCGTGGCAGCCTGGAGGCACCATCGGAGAATCGGGGATCGGGACTTTGAAATGTCCAGTTCACTCGACAACGAAAACCCTGAAATCGCGATATGAAATTTCATGATTTGATCACAACCATTAAATCAAGCAGTGATCGGGACCATCCACGTGTAAATAGGGGGCTTCATCGGAGAATCGGGAATCGGAGTTTCACGAGTCTCGTGAACAATGACAACGAAAACCCCGAAATCGCGATATGCGATTTCGCGATGTAATCGCAGCCGTTGAGTCAAGATTGCATCTGAACCGTTGATTCAACCCACGAAAGCACACCACGTCAGCAAAGGGACACATGGCACAACCAGGGAATGACAGGTGTCAGGAAAATTCAACACTTCAGGCACATGAAAGTCACGAATCAGAGTGACACGTGGCAGAATCTAACACGTGTCAAACCAGTGTGACGTCAACAGAGGCATCGATGATCGGGACCGTCCATCTGAGGGACAGGTGTCGAAGATCAAGGCATTGTCGACATATCGAACATCGGGAAATCAGAGTTCCTGATGTTGAAGGAAATGAGAGATCGAAAGTCCCGAAATCCCGAAGGTATCGAGACCGTCCATTTGAGGGACAGGTGTCGGAAATTAGGAGCGAGTCGGCATATCGAAAATCGGGATATCAGAGATCCCGGGCACAAAGGTTCTGTGCATTTCGAAATCATGATTCGTGAAATCCCGATGAGTGGGGTACAGCTGCCAGCACAGCAGCGAAGGAGGACAGAGGCGTAGTAGAGGCCAGCTGTTAGCATATGAATGGAGCGTCGGGATTTGGATGATCGGGAATCACTGGGTGAATGCATTGATGCGTCACAAACCCCGTAGCCCCGACGGGGTTAGGTCGTGATCATGGGTAATGGAAATATGGACCATTGTGTAGCCGGATGGGGGCTAAAGCTCGGGAAATCGAGGATCGGGAATCCTGGAGGCATGTACATCGTGACATCGAAAACGCCGAAACCCCGATGAGCGGTTTGACCGAGGTCATGTGTGGACGGTCTTATGGGGCCAAGGCCTATAGTCAGCAGGGCTAGCATATGGAGTGCCGAAACATGATTCGAAATGACGCGCGTAAGTTTAATTCAAAATTTAAATAGGAGCCCGATTTCCTCCGGGTAATAAATATGGGACCCAATGAGCGTTGAACGGGTCCTGGACCAATGGGCATAAGAAGGGGTCGAAGCTCTTCCTATAGTGAGATATGGGCAGAGGCAAAGGAGGACAGAGAGAGGTTGCAGAGGTCCTTTTGCAGGACGCAGAGGCCATTTTCTGACAATAAGGATAGCTATTGGCGGGTGAGGTCATTTGTGCAGGCAACATGGAAGATTTGAAGAAAGAGGAACCTCCTTGTGGCAGTTGGGCGGCAGATCTACATTGACAGAGAGATCTCAGCTGTGGGTTCAGCAAACACGAGATCAGAAGCATTATCTCC